>JAOTRI020088626.1:0-16123 GCA_028564885.2 Zoanthus sanctaehelenae
TTTCTTTGTTCTCTTTGACGTATCTATAGAAACTACCCGAAGGTAATTTAGCCTCGAGGAAGGCGGTTACACACATAGTTATTTTTGCCCGTAGTTAAGGGCCGTTTACTCGTGGGAAAAACGGCCCGTGTAACCACGGCTATTGTTTAAAATACTCCTGTGTAAGCTCCATCGGAGCTCTACAAAGTACAGTAAAAAACAAATACTCATCTCCTTTCTCACAGAAAGTAGGAATCTGCTCAAATAATTCGCTCCAGTTCTTCTGGAGGTATCTCTTCAACTTGTCTATTCTCCTTTTCCTCTGCCATGAAAGAACTCAGTAGAGCCATGTCATTTTTCGTTTTTTTTCGCGTGTTACCGTTCTCTTCGTTGTCAATAAATGTTTGCACTTCTATAATGTCAAACGTAACAAATCTTTCTCCATGATTGCTGGTAATTTTCACAAATTATAAGCGGAAAACAACCGAGAAACAGAGAATGAAAGGAAACTTCTTTCGCAAACTCATGAACGATTGAAAACGATCCTCGCCCATCAAACACAGCAGCAAAATCGTCAAAGCTGCAAGCTGCTGGTGCGTTGTGATTTTCTCGCGCCTGAGAGAAATGACGCCACAAATTACCGAAATGTGATTGGTTTATAATTTCACATGTAAAAATATCGTATTCTTATGTGTGTTCAGATACCACATTTCTCGGTGGCAGAACTCCTTGTAAAACACTGCAGTTTATATGGAAAAAATATGCGCGTGCAATTAGTCAAAATAAATCACATGACCATGATAAGAGAACAGACCACGCTCAACAGTTCATTATAAAAATTTTACTATGCTCTTTTCGATTGCTTGCAAATGGCCGAAATACAAAGGTTTCCAACCATAGAAAAAGGAGAATTCTTAAAACTAACCAATGATTCTACTTTTTTAAAGTTGTCCTTTATCAAAGTATACGATCAAGGTATTTAATTTAGCGGGCTTTTGGGCGCACGTTCAAACGTTTTCCCGCCTTTTAGTTTAAGATACGTTCGCCAAGTTTGGGTTTCTTCTAGTTGTGAAGCAGTTTGGGACATTTTAAAAGTTCTTCTGTTGTAATTTTTAAACATGGAATTCAAACTATTGCCACATTTACTGAATACCGGATTTTCAATTGTACTTGGTTTGTTTTATGGTGCGAACACTTGGAGCAAAAATACACAGATTCATTTTCGCTTTTATCCTTTTTATTTTGTATATTTTACGGCTTGTATTTGGTTTTTACATGCTGTATCATATCTTGTTTGTTTTTCAACCGTTTAAATTTTTGATACGGACATATCATATTCCCTTTCAGTATATTACTTGTGTTTGATGAAGATCGGTGTGGTCGATTGGAATATAGTTCCTAAAACTTATTCTAGTTGTTTGTGAACGTTACTTATAGATATATTCTATTACCTTATGATAGCTTTCATACCGGTTTGACACGTTATATTATAATAACTTATAATATTGTTAGGATATAACGCACGCTCTGATTGTTTCAAAACTATGCTTTATTACACCAATAAAGTCACGGTTTTCGCTTGCTTGTTTTGCCGCTTATTTTGCTATATCATAAAAGCATTACAGCACAACTTTCTATGACTTTATCGGCGAAATAGAGCTCTTGTGATGTTGGGTGAGACACTCTAAATGTTGTAAAGTCACTCGTCAGCGGTTAGTAATTTTACGTTCTCGTGTTTCTCCTCGCAACATCACGCGTGCTCGATTTCGCCGATAAAGTCATAGAAATTTGTGTTGTAATGCTTAAATATTAGGATGGAACATGAAGCGGCCATGACAATATGGATACAGAGGAAGCTTCCCATTAATATTTTAGAGATTCCGCCAAGCAAACCAATCGTTTCTAGGCTTCTTTTTTGATAAACCTTTTAATATAAGACATTTCATAAAATAAAAAAATCACATTGCCAATAGGTCACAAAAACATAAACCAAAATCCAGATGATGATAATTTGTAAGTGTGTTTTCATTGCATAAATCTTAGCAAATCTCATTTTGAGCTTGCAGTTGCTAAAATCATGTATTCGCAGTCATCTCTTCAAAGAAATAGTGTAAGTGTCAAAACGTCAATTATTTTAAGGATATTTCCTGAGTCTTGTAACCATGCAAAGCCTCTATAAACCAATCAATGTCCATGCATGCACTACAACAATACCTTTTCCTGACTTTCACTAGATGTCGCAGTGTTTGCTTAACTGTGAACCAGCGATGTTTCCTACTCCACGCTTATCTAAAAACTGCTTCTAGTTTTGGCAGTTAGGGCCTCTTCACACGAGATGAGATATCTCGGGGCTATGAAATATCTCGGTCCTCCGCAGGATCCACAAAGTTGGCTCTAATCCCCCAGATACAAGTTTCTCTACATTTAATATCTGTTTCAATCATTTCATTCACATGCAGCAAAGATAACTCAGGGGTGCGAAATATCTCGGTCTGGAAGGTAAGGATAGCCCTTAGCCATTTACGAACGGTTCAGCCCGAGATATCTCGAGGGTTAGGGTCAACTTTGTGGATCATGCACATGCGTTCTTATCAGAACAAAACAAGAAAGCGGCTACTTAGCGCCATTAACCGAATAATATCAGGGTCACGTTTTCTCATGTGAACCAAGGTCAGTTTCATTCCTACACCGCCGATATATCCCTACCTTCCGAGATATCTCGCCTCATGAGAACAGGCCTTAACACAGCTAAATGCAGAATGGAGTATACTCTAATCGCATAGCATAGACTTGTTCGGTTTCAACCAAATACACTGACAGTTTCAATTTTTTATCGTCATTTCATACGAAGACTATCATCTCAACATTACACTAGCATTTCTCTGATTTCTTCATGACGATGGTCAACTGACCAAAACGGTGGTAGGTACTTCGGGCTCATCGTGTCCAAGAAATGCTGTCGCCATGCTTTTTCAAACTCCAGCAACTTCCCCTGGGCAAGAACTTTCTTCACGACTTCTTCTCCGTGCGATTTATAGTTGCAGTTAATTTTCTTGATACTCATTGTGGCAGCTGACTGAAGCATATCCTCCGAGACATCAGTCACGCCGTAAAACTCTTCAACAATCCTCAAAAGCTCTTCCTTTCGCTTTGACGGCAGTTTTCCCCCCGAGTAAACTATCGCTTTCGCTGCAAACTGCACTTTCTTTAACTTTTGATCGATTACCAATCGAGCTACGGCCCCATTTGCTGATTAAAAACACAAAAAAATGTTAATTTTTTTTGCTTCTTAAGAATTTTTTAAATGAGTCGAATGAACGAACACACAAACAAACGGCTGAATAGAGAAATGAATTAATAAAAAAATGAATGGATGAATGAATTAATTAATTAATTAGTTAATGCATAAAATGAATGAATTGATAAACTAATAAATGAATGGGAGAACACCGGAAAAATAGAAGGGTGGGTTGATGAAACAACAAGCGAGCGAGTGACACAGGGCTTTAAAATGTTCAGATTTTCTGTCGAGGAGTCACCGCTAAGTTTTTTCGGTAAATTACATTAGATCCTGGCGAGCAATTCAATCTATATGAAAAAAAGAAACATCTTGAAAAGAAACATCTTGTAGTTGCTAAACAAGAAATCAAACTGACAAATGCAAGAATTAATGCTTTTAGCGGTTTCGCTGCTTTGAAAACCTAAAAATTACCCTGAAGTTTTTCTTTGGAACTGTAGAAACGGAGGGACTTTAGGTTTACCGGCATTGTTCTTCTTTAGCACATCGTTGATGCTACAATCAATGGTTCCTGTCCAGAGACTAACCATTTTGTAACAAACATTTTCGTAACTCGTTGAGATTTGAATGAAAAATATTGAATCATTGACTAATGTTTCATGCGAATCCAAGTGTCAAGCCACTCTTATGACAATAACTTCGATTTGCATGAAAATGAAACTGACTGTTCTGTTCATTTTCATGTGAAAGGTTAGGCACTTAGACTCGTTTTGAATCAGAGGCACAAGAGAACCCGGAAATGGCCTATTAGTAATTAACTTACAATTCATCAGCACTTTTTATATACCAACGGTCAAAGTCCAATTTTCTCGTCGTCTTATTGGGCGAGAGGACATCACGCGCGCGTGAACAACTTTTGCTGTTTTCCGGTAACCAATCGCTCAGCATGCAGCAATACGTCATGCGGGATCAGTAATTAACAAAACCGGACGGTAATTGTAGTTTGCTGCTATTCTGAAGGTTCACAAAACCCAAATTTGGATAATAAAAAACTGTTTTAAAAGCTGCTTTTTGTTTTTCTGTGATTGTTGGTATAAAGCAAAATGCTTTTTGACCTCAATTTCAGGACGGCCATGTTTCTTGAGGCAGAATCGGTCTCGGGACAACATAACATACTGCTTCGCTCAATCTCTCAGTCACTAACTGTTAACCAATTACTCGCGAAGAATAACTACAAATCAAACATGAACTATACCTTGGTTTCCAATTGGAGCACCATACTCTTCAGCAAGCTTTCGTCTGAACATCAAATCATTATCAGAAGCCCTCCTATGGCACTGAGGATACATCACGAGAATATCATGCGAATGGTGGTCCTTTAAACAAGAAGGAAAATGCTGCCTGTAATCACGCGGTACGATGCTCTTGCTCAAGAAAGTATCACTTTTACCACAAACGACACAAATGTTTTCCTTGAAGGTCAGATAGTAGTCTTCTTTTGACTTTGGCCTTCCTGCAGGCTCGAACTTTAGTCTCACAGTATATGGATCTTCAGCTATTAGTTCACCTGTTGCGATAGAAATATAATAGCACTTTTTTATGTTGTTCTTACAATAGAAGAGTCAGGTTGGCATAGCGGTCATCAGTCGTGCCTCCCACCTCCACGACCCGGGTTCGATTCCTAGGCTCGGCATGTGGGCTGAGATTTGTTGATCTCAATCTGATTTCGAGGGTTTTTCTCCAGGTACTCCGGTTTTCCTCCCTCTACAAATTCGACTTTCACACCAAGATCTGAGCCGTCAAGCGATTAAACATTAGCCTCTAGCTAGGAAGAATGGGTAACCACTTCCTTCGCAATTGACATTAAATAAAATAATTATTTATTTATTTACTTTGTTGACGTCATTGTTTACATACTCGGCTTTGTTAGCATACAACTCCAGGTAGCTAACGATCAAAGATAAATAAGATTTTAGTCCCAAACTTGGGGGAGCTTGTCAAATAACTTAGAAATGAAAATTTGATGCAATTCAAGCAGTTTCTAAAAAGATACGTCGGTTTCAAAATACTCAAAACACACGGGTGGTAAAATTTTTAATGAACCATACATTCTCAGTAAAATTAGATCTCCGAAGCACTGTTTAGCATATCTCATATTTTCGAAGGAAATCAATTTTGCAAACAAAAAATAATTAATCTTAATATACAATGCTTCAGTTTTGGGACCTTATTAGAAACTATAGTGCACATATGCTAATGAAGTAGAAAATTCAAACAAGATCTGTCTATAAAAACATGGGAAGCAGCCTAAGTGCAGGGCTGCCCAACGTTTGCTGATATTTCTTTGTTTATTTATAAAACTGAGACCTCTTTTTTTCCAAATTTATACACTGCTGCTCAGATACATTCATTCATAATATAGCATGTTACTCTATATTATTGTTTCTGTTTTGTTAGTCGATTTAAAGCACTTGTAAATGTATGAAGAAAAATAAGACATTTTTATAGATTCTCGAATCTCTAAATGTAATTGTTAATGTCAATGCACAGTTTTCTCACGGATGTCTTGTTTATTTTGGTTTAAAAGATACTCTACCTAAATCAAGAGTCTAACTGAGGATTTTTTTGTCTGCAGGGCCAAACCCTGCACACGTTTACAGGCATCTCCGGTTTATAGATAAAGTTTCTAACTGGGCATATTTTGTTTTAAAAAACTAGAAAATTGCGCAGCAATTTCGATTACAATGTTAGTAAAACTAAAATTTTAGTTTTCCTCTCCCTTCTTCCCTGAAGTCCATATACTATTGAGGCATACAGTATAAATAACTAATCTGGGAAGGAAAAGCTAGGCCACTTACCAAGATTAATGTAATGGAAATGCGTTCGGAGTGTAGATATATAGAAAGAAATAAGAGAAAATTAACATATATAGCCTTTGGCGGGAATCGAACCCCACATCTTCGGTTTACTAGTCAGATGTGTTAACCACTACACCACAAGGACCAACCACGCTGGTAACGAAGCCAAAACAATGTTATGTAGATGGTTACTGATGGGGTTCCCAGAGCATTATTTTTTCTCTATTGGTAAGTTGAACACCGTAAGTTTTAGGTACGCATATATGGTTTTATGAGTAGTTTAACACTTACCAAGATTGTTTACTAGGTACCAGTCTGCTTTCTTTCGCCCCAGGGTACACAACCTGTTACCATCAGGTGCCTGCAGGACACATCTGCTGTAAGGCAGTTTTTTCTTCACCTGACCAATGTACCGCAATTTCTTTGGTTGAGTCACAACATCTTTGCCAATTTTTTCTATTTTAGTTTTTTTATTTAATTTCTGCTTGAATCCTTGATCAACTAATCCTTGACACAGGGATACCGCACGCTTACAAAACAATGAATCAGAGATACAATAATTTGTGTTTGTTACATATCCTAAACTTTGTTTAGACTTTATTTCAAGCTTGTTTAAGTCCATAGTAATGACTATTGGATCAACTGAATTCGTTCTCTCAACAAGGAAAGTTCCAGTCCGCACGCCTGAGTTGATTGCATCTGAGGTGTTCTCCCCGGGAATATCACTACTCCTGTAAACAGACCGTGATGCTGCTACAACAGAGGAACAGTTCTCATTTAACTGGAGAGTTGTTGCATCAACTTCTTGGAACTCACTTGTATCATTGTTAACCTCTTTAGCTCCAATAAGATTAGGTTTTGCACATTCTTTATCTTTTTTGTCAGCAAAGGAAGCATTGCTTTTTTGAGCGACACTGATTTCCATTTTGTTAGATTCATCAAAACGACAACATGGTTTTCCAACGGTTGTATCAAACTTCCCGCTTTCATCGTAAAAATACTCTTTGGATATCTTCATGTCATCTAAGATTTTTTTAGTAAGAGCTTCGTAAGTTTCTTCGACACGGTAATTCTTTTTACTTTTCATTGCCTTCAGATTGTTTGAAACACACTCATTGTGCTCAATGGTGGAACACTCTTCTAACGTCTTTGAACAAGACCATTGAAGCTCAGTATCTTTAAATACCTGACCCGTGTTATCGGGGATAGTACAATCATCCACGTTACTATTTCTATGATAAACATTAGGGATACTTTCACTATATTCTAGAGAAAACTTGGTTGGTATATCTGCGCGATCATTAGGCTTACATCCTTCATTACAAGACGATTTATGTGACCTATGATTTGTATTTTCAGATAAAGAAGTATAATAAGTAACTTTACTATGAACGCTGCTGTTTAAAATAAGGGAACTGCTACAAGTTGATTTACTATCCACAAATGACATCACCTTGCTGTGTTCTTCATTTTCACTTAAATTGACCAAATCAGCAGATACGTAAGTATCATTTTTTCCATCTCCACAGGTGTCATCCTTTGTTTCTACACAGGATTCAACTTTTTCATCTACAAAAGTGTCATCATTTTTATTTACATGAACGTCGTATTTTTTATCTACACTGGTGTCATCCTTTGTTTGTACACAGGTGTCATCTTTTGTTTCTACACAGGTGTCATTCTTTGTTTCAACACAGGTTTCATCCTTTGCTTCTACACAAGTGCCATTCTTTGTTTCTACACAGGTGTCATCTTTTGTTTCTACACAGGTGTCATCCTTTGTTTCTACACAGGTGTCATCCTTTGTTTCTACACAGGTGTCATCCTTCGTTTTTCCACAAGTGCCATTCTTTGTTTCTACACAGGTGTCATCCTTGGTTTCTACATAGGTTTCATCCTTTGTTTCTACACAGGTGTCATCTTTTGTTTCTACACAGGTGTCATCCTTGGTTTCTACATAGGTTTCATCCTTTGTTTCTACACAGGTGTCATCCTTTGTTTCTACACAAGTGTCATCCTTTGTTTCTACACAGGTGTCATCCTTGGTTTCTACACAGGTGTCATCCTTTTTTTCTACACAGGTTTCATCCTTTGTTTCTACACAGGTGTCATCCTTGGTTTCTACACAGGTGTCATCCTTGGTTTTTACATAGGTTTCATCCTTAGTTTCTACACAGGTGTCATCCTTGGTTTCTACATAGATTTCATCCTTTGTTTCTACACAAGTGCCATTTTTTGTTTCTACACAAGCGTCACCCTTTGTTTCTACACAGGTGTCTCCATTTTCATCCACACAGGTGTCATCTTTTTCATTCACACAGGTGAAATATTTTTCATTCACATAGGTGTCATCGTTTCCATCAACATAGGTGTTATCTTTTCCATCTACATAGCTGTCATCTTTTTCATCCACAGATGAATTTTCAGATAATGGCTTATTAGTTTCTTCGCTTGATCCTTCTGAACTGAACTGTGAGACATCATTTTTGTACAAGCTATAATTGAGCTCACCTCTAGAAGTTATTTCCTTATCCTTAAGGTGTACTAACTGAAGGAATACATGGATGGCAACCAGAGCATCATTTGCAGCATACTCTATTTGCCTGACGCTGAGTTCTTCTGCTTCCCAATTGGAGCAACGAATTTTCCAGTGCTTGTCCATCTTAACACCAATAATCCTCTCAGCCAAAGAATGGAGGCCCATTTTTGGAATTCTGTACAGAATCAATAGAAAAGTATGGTTCACGCAATATAGTTTGTAGAAGTTTGAAGAGATTTTTTTAAAAACTTTGAAACATAAATTCAATGCCAGAAAGTTCTTAAAATTCATACTTAAAGATAACAATGAATAATTTTATGCAATTAAAAATAATATTCCTGTCCAGGGCCAAAAGATTTTTGGAAGAGTCACAATTTATCAATACAAACTTTAGTTTGAATGTTAATAAGTGCCTTGTTAATACTATGGTTGATCCTGCATACTGCTTGTCTTCTACTGAAGACCTTTCTTTTAAGTGTGAAAAACTTAAATGCATATTCTCCAAGCTCTACTATCAAATTTCTCTTCTCAAGTCAACTATTCAAAAGTTTCTAGTAGATCAACAGGGGTTTCAATAAAGTTGAAGTAGGCAGCCAGTTTGAGAAGACTAGGCGACGGTATTGATAAGGGGCCACAAGGATCGTTCTTTAATTACTTCAATTAAGGCAGAATTAATAAGTAGCCGACGTCTCTGATCGAAGTAGCCGACGCTCTTCGATGGATGTCGGTGCTTATTGAAACCCCTGGATCAAACAAAAAAATATATATAAAACTTCAGTCACTTTCGTGGTAAATACTAAAGAATACTATTCAGGAAAGTAATTTAATCACTAATTGAAGACTTGAAAACAGAAAGAAAAGCACTGAAAGAAAATGGTATTGGAGCTGTGAATATTTTATTAAAGCAAAAATAGAACCTATAGAATTTCATAATGAAAATTTATGCATTATTGACATATTCTCTGTACTAAAATGATGTGTTACGTTTGCAAATTTACATCTTACTAGCCACAAAACTCTAATCTTCCCAGATACCTAGTAACTCTGCAATTTAATTAACTCTCTGAAATTTTGCCTGGTTGATCTTTTCATATAACCAAGAGGTAATAAAGCTGATAGTATTTACCCAGTTTCTGATAAAACAAAAAATACTATTTATTTCTATAAAATGAATTTTGCAAAAAAAGTAAATTTTACAAATTAGCAAGTTTGAGTCAATTTGGTGAAATCACATAATCATGAAATATCAGAAGCCCTGTAGAGATCAGAAAGGCATTGGCAACATACAGGTTCCATATTGGGGCATACTTATTTATGCCTTCCATGCAGTATCATTGCATATACTACTATTATAGAAGGTAAGGAATGGGTGAGAGTTAGTTGGCATAATTAAACAAAAGCATGCCCAAATGCAGAAATTTTACCATTACCCCACCAAAAATAATACATTAATTTATGTTACCTTTGACCTCTTTCATTTGAACTTGCTTCATTTTCAATGGCCCACCTACACCTTAAAACCAAATGCCGTAAATCCACACAACCACATATATTCACACCATATTGATTGGCAAGCTTTTTTGCATCTTCCATTATACTCACACCAAACTTTAACACCCTCTTGTCCTCTAGAATGGCTTTTAGTGTCTGTGGTAGTCTCTGAGTGTTCATTTTGGCCAGTCGAATGAGAAAACATTCATTATTACTTGTTGCAAGCTGCAAAAGTGCTATCGGATTATTAGAACAGCCAGGTTGACTAACCCACTCACAGTCCATGCCAACAAAGCTGTAAGCATGAGGGTAGCGCTCGCGGTTTTCCCGCAGCACTTCCTCGCAAGTCTCAAAACCGGATATAACATAAACTCTTGCTGTCTTTTTTTCTCGACCCCATTTAGCCAGAATTGCATGGTCTAAAATATTTTTAGCAAATCTACCGCTAAGATTAATAACTGAACAAATCCATTGAAATAAGACCGAGACGTACTGTAGTGAGTTAGAAACAAGACTAAAGAGAGACATGGGTCTTGAAAGCCGCGGAGTTGGTCGGTTATCGATAATGTCAGTTTCTTCACAACTGCTTGAGTCCATATTTAAATACCTCCAAATTTTGCTTTATCAATGGTATCTTACTTGCGTTAAATAAATAAAAACACATTTAATTTTGAAGCGCAATTTTAGAATTCGAGTTGGTCGCCATTTTACATTTTCGAATGCGAGAACCTGGGAACGGCTTCGTTCCAGGCCTTTGCTCTAACAGTCACATCGGTCAACGATCTTACGAAACAGCCGCTTCAGCGTTAACTACTTTAGTGATTTTTAAAGAAAAATATCTTATTATGTCTTATTGTAAAGAAGAGGGTAAGCTTTATTTCTAAATTTTGAATAAACACGGGAGGTAAAACAAAATTAATGAAAGTTATTTTCCTATCATCACAGGGAAAGATAGAATAATTTTTGCAACTCCAGAAGATCATGCTCAACCAAGCTCGATCAAACTACCGGATGATGACGACGTTGAGGAGGAAGGATTAATAAGAGCAAATGGCGAAATCAACTGGGACTGTCCTTGTCTGCAGGGCATGGCCTATGGCCCGTGTGGAGAGCAGTTTAGAGAAGCATTTTCATGTTTTCACTACAGTGAGGCCGAGGTAAAGGGCTCAGATTGTATCGACCAATTTCGTGACATGCAACAATGTTTTGTAAAATATCCAGAAATATATGGAAAAGATGACGAGGATGACGGAAATTCAATTGAACAGGAAATTGATGACAACAGATCGGAAAAAGTGCTCGAAAAACTTAGTGAAGATTTGGTGGAAGAATCAGGTAGCAGTGATCAAGCTAGTTCCAGTCCCAGCAGAGCTGTAATTGCTGCACAAGTGAACGACTTTAAATTGCAAAGCAGTGAAGAACAAGATAAAAAAACGACACAAGAAGATATGGAAAATAATTGATAAGATATTGTTCTGGATTTAAAGTGTATATCAATTGTGTGTTGTTGTATGTAAGAGCAACCTCAGAATACCCGTCCACTATAATTGTTCTTGCTTTTACTGCACACTTTTTTTTAAGAACAAGGAATGGCTGGTTATTCTGAAGTTTACAGCAATGTGCATTTTTTAAAATATCCTTAATTAGAACCTACTACTGTATATAGTGTATAACTGTAGTAAAGTTGAGGTCTTTGTTAAATTTAGTTTACATGATTTAAAACAATAGTAGGCCCAAATACATGGAAATTTTACCATGCCTTTAATGTGATGGCAAAAGAAAAATTTGATTGTGATTCTTCTTCATGCTGTAATTTGCATTTTAAATTTGGAAAAACCACTTCATATTGCTCTGGTTTAATTCCAATGAAGGACTAAAGTCTAAAACGTCAGTAAGTTTGCTCATTTTTTTACATTGTATAATTTATATAACCCATCACATGATAGCTTCTAGCAGATTCTGTTACTGATTTACTTACCCCAGAAGGATGGAAAGCAAGTTGGCTTAGGTGGAAAAAAATGTCACTCAAATTTTCAAATCTCAACAAAGTGCTGGGATCGAACTGGGGACTTTGTGCTTGGAAAGCAGAGATCTTACAAACTATGCCAGCCACGTCCTTCTATTATAATTTTAGGTATAGACAGCTTATGCATACAAAACAGCACAACTGAATATACACTTTGATTCTTCTCTTTGAAGTTTAGATAACAGACAGTACAATAAAAATCTGTGTATATAAGGGCAACGACTGGTAATGTTTAGTATGCTGTAAATCTTTGCTTGTCGAGTATGTACTGCACTTGGAACAGGATGCAAGCCGACTATTTTTATAAGCAATAAACCTTGGAATAATTGCAGCACAAAATTGAAAAGAAGCAGATATCCCCATTTTATCATTTTTTTGACATATGACTGTTTGAGAAATATAAAGTTTTGTTTTTGGTAAGCTCTTGTTTCTGAAGTAGTTCAAAATGTTTGTATTTGTCATTTTTCTTGATAAGTTTAGTATCCATGGATAAATAACTCACTCAACGGTATACTTTGTGATGTGCTTGGTTTGAATAATATGCACCAGACTAAAATCTTGTAGTAATGAATTAGTGCCACAGTGCTTTGGACAGTCAGTATTTGATTACTTTTTGCAGATTGTCAATAAGATTTATTGCTGGTGGGGATATTCTGAGTTAGATTGCTTCGTTATTTTTTTCTTTAAGCATTTTATTTAATAAAGACAGCTTTTTCCAGCTAATTTAGCACAATATTTATCCACCAAAAACATTCAAGTTGCTGGCGATATCACCAGTTACTGACACTAATTGATAAGGTCCCTGTTTTTTTTCCCTCAAACTCCAAAAAGATTGTTTTCTGACCATATATTGTTTTGTACTTTCTATGGTACACATTCCAGGGGAGGGGGGGGGGGAAATAGTGGTGGATTTATTCTGGAACTTAAAGCATAGTGCATGTATATAATAATCCCCAAGGGATGTTTATTAGAATTAACCAGGTGTATATTTTGATAAAGAAAATCAAATAAAGCAATGTTATTCCTATTTCTATTTTTTCCTGCCACAATGAGATTTTTGTAATTTTTTCTTGCTGAAGAAGCAGCTTCCTTTATCCCAAACTATTTTCTTTGCTCTGAAGATGGAGGAAGTCTTAATAAATAAAGGGAAAAAAACAAGTATAAGAATTATGTGAAGTTTCACCTTTAAATTCTGATATTAACTGACCAAACTGCAAAATAATCTTGACATTTTCAAACACAGTTAAGTTATCAAAGAATGATAGTTTAAATTTTGTTTTTTCCTCTTAAGTTTTTCTTTTAACTCTGGTTCACTTTCCTTGCACAAAAAAAGTACTTAATTGATCATAATAATCATTGAAAACTGGCTTTTTTTCTTATATATACTTCAACATAAATTAACTTCCACAATTAATACTTCACTGCACACCACTCGAAATCACTGCTGTCTTATCTAAGTAATATATGAAGTGAAAAAAGATTGAACACATCTTGGCCAGACTTATTAGAATAATCCGGCACTTTTAAATACTCAATTCCCGGTTTTCATTTGACGTCACGGCGGCCATGTTGGTGTTCTCTCAACAAAATAACTTTGATTTCTTTTGTTTTGTACACCAACATGGCTAAATATTGCCTTTTCGGTCAGTATACTGGAAATACAGACTGAGGTGCTTATATAAAACACCAACTGAGGTATAAAATATGAACTAGACTACGGAATGGGTATAAAACTGAAATGAATGAATATGAATCATTGACTAGGTATATTAGACTGCCTATATAAAGGTAATCATAACGTACAAACTCTGAAGTTGAATTTGGTAAGATTAAAACTTTCCATGGAAACTTCTTGGTTCAAGAATAAATTACTGGGGCAAATAATTTACATGATTTGATTCAAAAAAATAGAGGTATTTTGGGGCATGTTGTAAAACATGGACTGAACTAGACTGGACTGGACTCAGTCCGTGATTTAAAACACGGATTGAGGCAGTCTAGCCCAGTCCACGTTTTAAATCACGAACTCAGTTTGCGTTTTAAATCACGCACTCAGTTCGCGTTTTAAATCACGCACTCAGTCCGCGTTTATCAATGGTTTTATAAAAAAGAAAAACACTTAAGACTCAGTGACTATTATTTTGACAACGATATACGCATACTTCAAAACATTGTATGGGAGTTTCAAGATTACTATTGGTTTCATTTTTTCTGATTTCGAAATCCAGACCCTGTCACATATTGATTTGTGTTTTGAATGAGCAACTTGAACTTGACCCGAGCCCTAAAACTTGTTTAACGTTTGGATTATATTAGATGTTAATGTTGCTAATCAGTTCACTTTCCAAACACATGATGATGATGTAAGCGATGTTATTTATTGAGCCCACAAAATTGTTTAATTTTAGAGTATGAGTTGCTCAGTAGAGAATGGCTCTGGCAATTGTTTTTTTTTTAAATTCTTATCTATAGTTTTATTCTCTAAATTCTTAACACTCAGTACAAAAAGTTGTTCTTTTTTAGCTGAAAGAAACGAAAGATGAATGAATTGCTTTCCAGGCCAATGAGGCCAATGTTATAAATTTGCAGTATCTGCGAAACAAACCACACATGACGGCAAGGTTTGTCAGCTTTCCATATGTTCTTCCAGCATACTGTTTCATATAAGCACAAATGACTAAATTCAGATTGCTGGTACATAACAGGGGCGAATCCAGAAAGTTCGGAAAGGGGCCCGGGGGCCGGAAAATTTGAGCCTGGTCTACCGGCCTCCCAACTTTTCAACAAAAACAGGATGAACAACGAAAAATATCCACTTTTCTAAGTTCACCTTGTTACGTATTTTAAACATGTTGTACCTTTCTGGATCGCAGTTACATCAAACTTTCACAGAATTTAAAAATTAACGTTGGCTATCCCACCGAAAGGGGGGGCCGCGGCCCCCTGCATAACAATGTAAGCGGCATCACCATTTTTAAAGCACGCTGTCTTGTTTGTCTAAGCCGCTGTGTAAGATCTACGACTAAAAGTTTGGTATCTTTTACGCATTCATCAAAAAAAGTGAAAATACGTAACGAATGTTCATTAGGTATGAATTGCTCCTTGGATCAAAAATATCCAAAAAAAATAGAAAAAATTTCTATTACTTAACTTATTGAATATGTAATTTTCAGTTAAGATTGTGACAAAGGTAATCGAAGACATTTAGTTCTAGATCGCTTTAAAAGTTTTCGATCACTGTGTCTGATGCCATATCATTATTTCCACACATATCTACAGGAGTGTTTAAGTTTTTGGACAACGAAATCATTTCCACGAGAAAATATTAGAACCGACACACTCGCGGGAGAGGAAGCCGATTTTCCGAAACAAGGAAACTATTGTAAATAATGTTTGCAATGAGGGGCGAGCTGCGGACATACAAAAATAAAAAAAAACAGTTCTAATAAAGGAAAGCAAGAATTACACAAAATAGTCAGTCACCTTTTCGCCATGTCCAGTAGCTGGCTGATTAAAGTGGAAAATATATAAAACCAAAAAAAATCTTAAATGTATAGGCTAAGGCAGCCCAAGCTCAGTGTGTGTGGTAAAATTAATATAACGACAAATTATAAGATTTGTACGAGAACTTTGCCGTCCTTCGTAACGAATCAATCAGATTGTAAAGTAATTCAGTGAAAAAAAACTTACCTTGAAGCTTAAAAGTTGTTTGATATTATATGGTGAAAGGTGTTAATAAAGTTAAAACTAATCTAGATAAAAAGTTTAGATATATATTATTAAAAACTGAATTTTCGACTGCAACTGCTGTCTTCATGAGAGTAACTAAAATATGCTGTTCGAATGTTATATGCTAAATCTAAAATAAGAAGTTACTTTTTTCCCTGGGGTTTAATTTAATTTAATTTAATTTAATTTATTCAACTTTAATTATGCAGATCTTCACACAATATTACCACAAATAAATAAACAAAAAAAACTGTAAAAATACA
>JAOTRI020088637.1:0-16119 GCA_028564885.2 Zoanthus sanctaehelenae
TACATCTCACCGAATCACTCGAGATTTTTTACGCCTATATCAATACCTCGCACGGCTCTATAATGCTGCCGCCTCGCTAGCCTCGCGTCTTCGCTCGGCTGGCTCGTTGGCAATGACCATATATGGACTTTAACAAAAATTCTCGGTTATCAATTTATTTTAAAGTGTTTGTTGTTATTTTAAAGTATCGAAAGATTCGGAAAGGTCATAAAATTTAATAAAACATCTATTCCATTCGCGCTTGTTGGAATTGAAATGTGTATAGCCAACTCGGCGCTATGCTTCTCGTTGGCTATTTACCATCTCATATCCAACGCGCGCTCTTGGAATAATTGTTAAATATTCGGTGTTGAGTTAGCCGGGAGATTATAAAAACCAAGATTTTGAAATGTTTAGCAAAATAGATTTTTAATATTTGGCTGTAAAAAAGGCGAAAGCCTTCGAATACCGTTAGAAGCCACCGTACGGTTGCCTATATTGACACAGTTTTTATAAGAACAATTTTATTAGAACAATGAAGCTCTGATTCGCCGAAAATGAAAATTTTTTTAAGATCAAGTTCAGGCTGAAGCTAAAAAAGGTGAAAATGTTAATGTCTTATTGAAAGTTTGATGACTTTTGAAACCACTTACATCATATTAGAGCAAATCAAGAACAGATGAAGATTGAATAAGTAAAGGAATAATACTCGGTAGTTTTATTAATAAACTGCTTAATAAAGAGAGGAAACCCTCAACAGAAATTTAACACAGTGAAACTGGACACTAAAGTTGAAAAATAAACTAGATCACTTTGTAAATTACTTGACTAATTTATAAACTCGCTACACCAATTTTGCAAAGGCAATTTCAACAATTAATTGCTACACTCAGAAAATTGATATATATGTGCTTTTGGTAGTAAAGGCAGCCCATACCTTCTAGTGAAGGGATTAATGACGCATGCGCACATAGATGAAAGAGTCTTTGTTGAACATGCCGACACCTTTTACGCTCTTGTGAGATGAATGAATTCACTAAACGTGTTAATGATTTGAATAGGTTTAAAATGTATTCAACAAGAAATGCCAGGCAGACGGAAATGACACTAAAATTATCGACTGATGGATGGCATTTGATATAATTCTTAATTTAATTTCCTATTCAAACTGAAGTTTTAAAACGATCGTCATATTGGTCATTTATAGACAAAAATCCGTCAAGTAGTTCAGAATACTGTGTTACTCAGGCTGCCAGCCAACGTGTATGTTAATATTTGGAGTTGTGGTCATTCGGACAGTTGGAGTTCTTTTTAAAATTGAGAACACATGGTATTTAAGAGCTTGGAAACGATATCCCATACTGACGTTTTTTTTAACTCTAAAACAAACATAGTTGGTTCCAATATTGAAGTCAAGTGTGAAGTACGTATGCTTTTATCAAGACACCCACAAAAAATTCATTTCATATTCATCAAATTGAGTATTCTGCTTTAACTGAGTTGCAAACACCATTCATTAGGAAACAAAAAAAATAATAATTAAAGGTGTTATTATGAAAACTACATTACGTAGGTTAGATTAGGACAATTTCTGTTTGCGTATGATACCACAATAATAAGGATTCGGCATGGGAGGTGCATGACTGGCAGCTGGACAAGAAATACATGCAAAATACTAGCAATGATCTAAAATATATTATTGCTCTCCGATTTTTCTTTTAAAATAGAGTTTTAAGAAACTGAAATTAATATTGTAATCTAGTTTTTTTTTAGTTTATCAATAAAGAACAGTAAAATTATTCAGAAACTGCTCTTTGAAGTACAAGTCGGTTTGTGTTTACGCCGAACATAACGAAATAAACTATAGTCAGTGATGCAATAAATAGTTCTAAGCACGTTCTAGCAAAGTAATTCAATCCATCAATAAATTAATTAAGAATCATAATTCAATTTCTTTACGTGTATTTTTAGAAAAGAAGGATATATAGATTTGGATTAGAATTTTATCTTGCTTGAACTGCGAGCTATACTGATAGAGCGACGATACTTTGAATTTGAGGATTATATCATCAAAAAAATTAAGAACAATGAACCTTGGATAAATTGACTAGTTCTTACTGAAAAAAGGGTGCAAATTGTTCAATTTTTTATTTCTATCAGCTCAAATTGAAGAAAGATCATAATTTAAACAACCAAAAAGGCAATGTGTTATTAAATTAGTTTACGAGTGTTAGTGAATTAGCCAAGTCTCTAGATAAAACATTCATGCTATTGAGAGCTTCAACCCGAGAGTGGTCTTAATTAAATTGTTTCTATTTTTCGGCCAGTTTGAGCCTCGTTGTTCTTATAAAGTTGTACTAATAACAAATGTGTGAACTCAAGCAACGCGAAAAAAGAAGCAACTGTTTGTGCTGAGTTGCAAGTGACTTCATTTTTAAAATCAGTAGCACACTCAACTCTATATATATTCTACACATTAATGTACGTAATATCAAATATGGTTTGCAGAAAACTATCAATCAAAAATCTATTTATTTTTTTTTAGTCACAACCTTACAATTGTAGTTACACACTACTATAACAGAGGAGTTATACAATGTTCCGCTCTGTTAAAATTATCTACATTGATATCAATATAAAGTAGTACTTTATCTAAATGGTTGGGAAAGCAGCAAGTTAGTTGAAACATTTATTTCGGATTTCTGATCAGACATGAAGCTTGCCTAATCAATATGCCGGATCATTAATGCCCGCAAGATTTGTATTTACACTACAGCTTTTCTAAGAATATTCTTTTTCGGACCAAGGCTGGGTCAAGTCTTAATGTTTAGCCGATTTTAGGCTGAAATTATTCTTACGAATATTAAATTAGTTTCAGGACAATGTATCAGTGACTTAGGCTTCCCATTTGTACACATTTGTACTGTTTTGTCGAAGAGCCTCAAAGGTAATAGATCGTCTGTATCTGGCTTAGGTTTGGTATTTTGGATTTGAGAGCTATATTGCATTTAATGTCATGCAAAATTATTTTCTTAGCAAAATCTAAACCTCCGTAATATTCTAAGAATGTTCTTAAAAAATTTGACCAATTTCAACCTTGCCGATATTCTTACTTTAAAATATGTTCATATAAAATAGTGTATGGTGTGAAATTAAAGTTTTAAAAACCGACTATATTATATGAACTTCCTTGTTTTTTTCTTAATTTGCTTAAATATATATCTTAATCTTCAATAAAATTAAATTTAAAATTTAATTTTTGATACATTAAGTGTGCTATATATTTTAGTCCAAGTTCCTGTAATTTAAGATATAAATGTTTTTTAAACCAAAAATAAAATACAAGCAGCAATGATCAACATTTTAAAAACTGACACGCATTTTAAACTTGGCGTTTCATTTCCTTATCCTGAACTTTTTAATTATATTCACTCAGAAAAATATTATACGCTATGCCTATGATATTTATTTTATAGAAGCTATAATTTATTTTTAGATGATTTTTAGTCAATCCGATCCATAACTGAATTACTATAGCTGTTGCAGGCCCGTAAAAATTTTTTTTTTGCTTCTGAACTTTTGTGTTCTTTTCTAATCTAGTTTTCGCGTCTCTCTAAAATAGCTATAGCACATACAACGTACATAGCCATGTTTTTTAAAACTTTTTTTGTATAGGCAAAGGTTGAAGTTAATATGCATGCACTGTCCTTGATTCTCTACTTAGTATACTATGATTTTACGCCGTTGCTCCATGCAGGATGACTGAAGACATTTACTAAAAACCGAAATGTTGTCAATGCTATCATTTTTTGCCATTCCGCTCTCAAACAGTCCTACATCTCAAACAATGGTAAATTATTCATCAGGAACAGTTTGAGCGCGGTTAAAGAAACGTACAATATAATAACCGAAACAAAAATACCAATCTTTTCATGACAGCCATTGCATAACTAGTATTAGTATAAATTTACTAAGTAGTAGGTTAGTATGTTCTAGTGTAGATTGTGAATCACTCATGCGGAACGACGCTATTTTAGCAGCATGACGTCATCCTATCAACTCTCTGACATGGCATCACGTGATAAGTGATGGTAAGTATAAAGGTGAGTGGGGTTTATGTCATTTATAGTAAAGAGGAAGTAGAAAAAAAGGTGAGTGAATTTATGCATGACTAGGTATGGATTTGTTAGCGTCTATTCGAAAGGAGCGTGATGAAGCGATGAGACGGGGTGGCTGTTTGACACCTGATTGTGGTTGTAAAAAATTGAAATTAATGGAAGTATTTCATGCTGCTAATCGTACGGTGGAGATTTGGCAGGAGTTTAAGCGCTATTTTGGTACTACTACACGCTTGTTGAATTGTTTTGTGCAATTATTGCATAGTGAGGATCATTATGGTGTGCATTTTGAAAGTTTTCAAGACTTTTTTCAATGGGACGATAATCAGGAATTGCTTTCACAAGATACGCATGCATGATATATTTAAAAGAGGGTATGTATTTGATTTTTTTGTAGATTGTGAAATGCGTTCTCAACGTTTGATTGAACGAGAGAAGGAAGTGGAGAAGAGGAAGAAGAGTGACTATGTGGAGATGTTAAAGGATGATCGAAAGAAAACAAGAGTTGAAATAAGGAAATGTAAAAAAGATTTTAGACCTTTGCCACTGTGGTTTATTACAAAAAGATGTAGGAATGGTGAATATGTAGAGACGTCACCGTGGGGAGAAAGACGGTTTTTATTTTATAGTAAGAGGAGAACAGGGAGATGTTTAGTGGCACCACCATGGTTAATGAAATTATTACAGACTCATTAATGGATTATGTGTGTGTGTTATTGTTATTGTAGAATATGTCATCTACTTCTTCGGAGCCAGCCTATTTGACTGATTATTCATCAGATGATGAAGTTGATAGTATGTTAGCTGAGGACGGTTCACAAAGTGCAGCCGCCAATGATGAAGAGATACGGGATAAAAATACTCAGACAAAGGTGGAGCTTGATGAAAATGGCAAACCTAAGTTTGGTGTGTTATATAGTGATTTTTATCTGAGTGGTGGATACAATCGTCAAAAAGAGGACAAGGACATTAGGACATCGGTACAAGACGATGATGATAATGTCGAGGTTATTTATCCCAAGAGGTTTTCGTTAAACACTGCGAAAGATGTCTGGCTTTATTATGTGGATTTAATGGAGTTTATTGAAGAGGAATGTAAAAACAGTGTATCTTGTGATGTTATCTTTCAAGATATTAGAACTAATTGTTTGAACGATAGTCAGTATGAAGATCATCCACCAGGACGTGATCACGTAGCATGTGCATTGCTAGACTATGTTGCGTGTTTAAAAAATGAACTAGACAACAGTGGTTCAGATTAAAAAAATTTTTATTTTTCGTATCTGGAATTATTTGTACATAATTTTATATAATAAAATCTTATAAAAAGTGTCTCTTAGTTTGATTTTTTGAATAATTGTCGACGTTTATGTTTGTTAGAGAAATAAGGAGATGTCACGGGTTGCTCTTCTTTTTCTATTTTTCTTTCTTCTCGAGCGATTGTGATGTGCACAAAGTAATGATATAGTGCACGAAAAATAGAAGCACGTGTCGAGTCGTAACTTATGAAATCGTGTTCGTTTGGAGAGAGACCCGTGAAGTAACCTTCTGTTTTCTCACTAAGCTTTAAAAGTTGCTCATCAGTGGCATTTTGTTCTACATTAATTAGATAATCATCTATGGTTTCTGGACTATACTGTTCCATTTTGTTTCCAATTTGACTTTTTATCTATGGTAGAAAAAAGTTTATTAAATTTTTGTTATACAGATAGTATTTTTTATAAATGTCAGCTATCGCCATTTTTTATAAGCTTGCACTCTCGTTTTTGATACGAATGATGTGAACATTATCGTCTTCATTTGAAGCATCCATGACTTCATCATGCTCTAGTTTGCGTGCACGGTTTTTGGCATCTTTAAGAAGAGTATTTAAGTAGATCTTATCAATAATGTGGTGTTGATAGTATTCCATACGTCCACCACTAGATGTACTAAACTTGGATAAATTGAGTGCAAGTTCAAGTGTGGCAGTAGCATCGTTTTTAATGTAGTGTAAGTAAATATCACTTTCAAAAAAGATTCTAATGTAGTCTACATTGTACGTTTTATCGATAGAGTAATGTTTGTAGATATGATTACGTTCTTCCCATTTGGTTATACATTGTGTACATAAGGTGCGTCCACTAGTGTGTCCGCATGGAATGTATAATGGCTCTCTTTTTGTATACCACTATAAACAGAAGAAATTAATTACTTGTGTGTTTTTCCACTATATTCTTTACTTGCTTCGTCACCGAGTGCAGCAAGTTGTGGTCCTATATCTAAGGCTACTTGATCATAACATTTTCTAGGTTTATTTCTTTGGAAATATTCACGACGTACTTTTGAGTAGTACCATATATAGAGAGCCTAGAAAAAGGAAAAAATTTAAGGTAGTACAATAAATCCAAATTTGTCTAGTTTAACTTGTGGTTTCAAGTCTACCACAATGGTTAACATCATATTTGTATCCTCTATCTCTTGGGGTACGTGAGGCTTAGTAAGATTTGTACCTATGACACGTGCTATTGCTCGAACAGGTGTTTGATCATTTAGAAGATTAAAATGCTTTTTAACCATGCGCCGCGGTGATTTTCCACCAGTTTTGATTTCATGATAAGTTACAGGTTGATCTTCGTCATCTTGATAAAAGTAAGTTATCCTAGAGCTATTTGTGGAGCGACTACCAAAGTAGTATTTTAGATATTCTAGTATAAATCCTTCATCATCATATTTAGAAGGCCCAAGCCAAATTTCGCGATAGGGTAGAGTATTAAAAGTATAATGAACGATATCTGTAATGTGTAATTTTTTGGCACATTTAGGTGTTAGACCATGCATAAGAGCATTTTTAATGATGATGGCGTTATTATAAAATGCTTTTGCGTAAGCTTGGTTTTGTTCTACTTCAGGAAAGTAAGGTTGTATCCTGAAGTCCCACTGTAAATGGTTTTTAAGCACAGCCGATCGAGATACGGGCACCATCTTTTCTGTTTCATCACACGGTTTATATTCACATACACATGGGTTATCATACATCCCAAAGCGAAGGCGAGTAGCAATCAATTTTAGGGTATCCCGACGATATACGTATTCCTCACACATGTTTAGATTCTCTAAACTAGATTGGCAGTAGCTCATCCAGAATAGTCGACACAGCTATAAAAATAAAATATACATTTTAATAATTATGCTTTGGTACACGAAAGAAAATATCACTTTCTGTCAATATGTTCACATTATTTTGAAGAAAAAATGTTTATAAAGAATGGAGTGCTTTGTAGTCTGATGGAGGTTATTTGTACAACAATAGTTTTTTTAGAGGATTCCAAGTGTCAAGATGTCAGCAGCAAGTGGTGCTTTGTGCCATAACAAGCCTTTACCACGTTGATTTCTGTAGAAAAGAAAAAAGTAGTAATTAGATTTTTTTAATTAGTGTTGTAATTGTTTTTTAAAAAAGAGTGAACGTGTTTTAAAAATATAGTTACCTCTTTTTAAAATGCGCTTTTTCCGAAGATACGTAGCTTGATGCTTTTCTTTTCGTGATCGTCGTCTACGTGGCATTGCGTTCTTTACAGTGCCGCTTCTTAATTGCGTTTGAGTAGAGTTATTATGGTACGTGGTTCTTATGGTAGTTTACTGTAATCCAACCACTGGCCTTTTGATAGGCTTCGTGTTTGTATGGGTGATCTTTTTGTTGTATGTAGTTGATGCATATATTTTGCAATGAGAGGATCTGCTTTTGGTGTATGTTGTTGTTGTGGTTTTGGTTTTATTTTTGATTTTGCTTTTGGTAGTTCTGGTCGTAGTAGGGGTGTCTGTAGTGGTGGTATTTGTGCATCTAGTAGTGGTTGTGGTGGTGGTGGTGGTGGTGCATCTGGCAGTAGTAGAGGTGCTGGTATCGGTGCCGTTCCTGCAGGTTTAGGCTTGGGCGGTTTCACGGGACGATTGGTTATGTGTACAGGATAAGCGGAACCTCCTTCATGAACATATCCTTTTTTTAAACGATTTTCACGCAAGTTTAGTTTGTTGAATAAACGTCGTTTTTGTCCTGCTGTTAAGTTTTTACTTTTGAATATTTTTTCTTTGAGGAGTTGTGCACGGGCAAGTCTGTCCAAGTAACCAGACTGTCTACCTTTGGCTTGTATTTCATTTGCACGTTGCGAGACTTCTGCAGGTGTTAGGAAATATTTTGTAGACATACTCAGTGGTGTGGCTTGGATCAAATGGATGATTTTTTAGTGATTTGATCCTTTTTCTATTCTTCTCGCTGTGGTGGTGGAGGTGGTGGATAATAATAGCGTGGTGGTGGCGGTGGCGGTGGTTGTGGATTAAAATTGTTACTAGAACCACCAAGTAGATTGAGAGCCAGCGGTAGAAACTTTAAAGCTGTTGAGAAGATACCGTTGCCACGTTGATTGAGTAGTCTTTTTCTTCTTTCAAGCGACGTTTTCTTGTTTAGAAATTCTCGGAAAAATTTGTGTTTTTTTCGTTTTTTAATGTTACGTAGATTTTTCATATTCTGCTGTAACATGTGAGGATTTCGAACACTGTTTCCAATGATTTCGTATATGGCACGTACTTGACTGTTTTTGGCGTTGCGAACCATGCTTTGTAAGGCACGCGGTCTGTTTTTTTTACGATGAAGGTTGTGCAAAAAAGCACTTTCTTTAACAACATAACTTGATCCTTTGGGCATGATCGTTCGCGTGTAACAACATCAATCAAGTGTGATACAACAGTTGGAGTGATTGAATTTTAAGGTTTCTTTGCTTTGGAATGTGTGCCGAGATGTGTCGATCTCAATCTGACTTGGAGACTTTTTTGGCGGCAACTTTTTCTTTACATTGTTTCATTTTTTCATCAAGAAGTGTGAAGTTAATTTTTTTTGCTTTATGTGTATTGGGTATTTTGTATATTGGAAGACCCTCTTTGTTTGTTGATAATTTCATTTGCTGTAGAATTTCTTTTGGTTGATTCATTGTTCTTATGTCCGATCCAATGACAAAATGATTGTTTTAGCATCGACATCTCGTATATGTATCAAATACGAAGATTCGTTTGTAAAACAGGAAGATAATGGTGATAAGAATTTTTTTGAGGCAGTTAATAGTTCTCCAAGTAGTTACTGCTAGCGAGTTCCTTTTTTAGTTTTTAAGATAGATAAGGCAATCACGATTTACAAGCAGTTACTGCCAGCGAGTTCGTTTTTTACTGTCAGTGAGTTCCTCTTTCAAGATGAGGATATACTCGAGGTGCTTGCGATTTAGTCACCAGCCATAGGACCAAGACCGTCCACGAGTCTATTCCATCCTGCACTAATGTATCCTGTGTAACGATGAAGAAGTCATGAAGTTAGTTTTACCAATTACAAAACCCACGCGTATAGAGCCATTCTAGGTCTGCTCCAGCTTTGTCTCAAAACGGTTCTTTTAATTTTTTGAAAAGTAGCTGGAAACTTGCTTTAGGGTATCCTGTGAAAAAACGTTTGTGTCCATTAGTTCCTTTTTAGATTTAGAAGCCCTCGACCATAGCCATATAGTCTTGCAAACTTGGGTATCCTGTGTAGAGAAAATTGACACACATGTTCCTTTTTAACATATAGTGCAATCGTTATAAACATCAAAACCTTTGCCACGTTGATTTCTTTTTTTATTTCTTTTTTTCTTTCGGATACCGTGCATGGCAGTGTTCATAACATTAAATGGCATGGTTTTAATTCTACCAGTTCTACGGCGACGTCGTCCCATTTTTTCAATAAGGAGCAAATCGTTTGCTCTTACTCTTGGTGTGTAGTGGTTTGAAATGAAGCTGAAGGGTGATGTCGCTCTTGAAATTGGCCACGTTTGTTTGTCCTTGTTCGCCCACAAGTGAAAAACGTATGGTGTTAAATTCGCTTTTGATTACTCTTTTGTAAAGAGGATGAGTGACATCAACACGACTTTTATCGGGGTGTGCTGGAAAACTAGCCAAAACAGGTTGTGCTTTTTGTAGCTGTCTCGGTGTTGTTGTCGATTGTACAATATCACACATTACCATTATCTCTTGCACCGGTTTAGGATTGGCTTTGGATTGTGAAAAGGCCAGTACTAGATCACTTTCCAATACGTCAGGTTGAATGCTAAAAAGAGTATCGGAAGTAAGGGTAACAGTTGATGTTTGACGACGATCACGCGGTTCCACAAAATCAGCAAGTGACTTGTAATGAAGAATGTTTGCTAACATTTCTGAAATGCACACGCTAAACTTATCTTCAACACTGATAAAATAAGTTATCTTGCCAGGTTTGCTTTGTTTGTCTTTCACTTCACCTTCTTCTTCTTCTTCTTCTTCTATTTCTACAGTGCCAGTGTCATAGGCGAGCAGCTTGAAGATTCTCTTGCTCAGCACCTCGTCATTTTTGCACAATTTAGTTTTAATCGATTGTTGGATCAAATCAAGTAAAGTTTTTACTTTTTTGCAGCGTGCCAATTCAATACGATCCAGTTCGATTGAATAGGAAATGTCAGTGATGGCATGTGCTTTGTTCAGTGCCACATGTGGTGATTGTACTGTAATTTTCCAGTTATTTTGATCTTCATGCTGTGTCACAAAATGACCCGGCGTGTAAAGCAAATTGGTAAGACCAACCATCCAAGGACCCTTTAGTTTAATCGGTGACGGTAGTGCGACTACAAATTCACCAGAATTGGTAACGGGCATAGATAGAATCTGTCTGTTAGATGCAAACATGTAGAAATCTTCACCCATTGCTTCAGCTTCTTTATAGACACACGGGCGTTGTACTTCTTTTTTAGTTGAATTTCGTAAACTCTTTAACATCGTGGCAAAAAGTATGAATGAAAAGTGTTGCATACATCTCTTTTTATAAGGAGGCCAGTGTCATGTGACGTGCCCAATATGGCCACGGATTGGTTGGATTTGTAATACTATACCGAAAAGGCGGGATATTAATCCACGGGGGTAAATGTTGTACTTCCTGTATGTTATTTTTGTTAGATAGGAGGGTCACTTTTTTACTTTTGGGGACTTGACGACGACGACGACGTTTAAATTGATGTTTCATGGTAAAAGAGTAATGGGCAATGTAACAAAAAAACGTGATGAACCAAATATATCATGACAATAAAGTCCAACAAAGTCACATACGGTTGCAATCAGTGATTCCACAAAAGACCATCATCATCAGTGATTCCACAAAAGACCATCATCCAAGATAATAACGATGATTACAATGAAAATGGAGGCTATATTTTGTAAAGATAAGAAAATCAAAAAATGATAACAATGATAAAGATAAGGAAAATGTACTAAATATTTTTCACAAAAAAGAAATTGTGAATTTGTAAAGAAAATTTCACAAAAAAGAAATTGTGAATTTGTGAAGAAAATTGTAAATGCACGAATTGCCGCCTGATCGTACACTTTTTTTGCGAGGCACCACCACCCCTTTTTCCTCGCACCTTACCACACCAAGGAAGAATGTAGTTAATCAGCTAACTGATGCTAAATCGAAAAAGAAGAAAAAAAAGGGAAAAAAACAGTCAACGGAACATGATGACGACTGAAAATAAGGTTTTGCAAGTGCACGAATCGCCGTTCGGTCGTATTACTCAAGCAATGGGTAATAAATGTTTTTTACAGAAGAAGAAAAAAACACCAATGGAATATGATGGCAACGGAAAAGAAAAGGACACGTATAATAATTGATTTTTATATAGAAGAAGTGACTGCAATGGAAAATGAAAACGAAGTGTGTGGTATTCCTATCTCCTTTCCTCGTATTTTTCCTTCTCTGAAAAAAAGAACCACATCTTAAGATAGAGAGATGGAGGAAAAATTGACTGTGAAAAAAATTATATTATACGAGTGTGAAAAATTAAAGAAAACGCGAGGCACCACCTCCCCATTCCTCGCACCTTATCCACACCAGAAAAGGAATTTGTTTTTTTTCAATGGAGCATATTATTGAAGATGCAGGAATCAATGAAGATGCAGGAATCAAAGATACAATGAAGAAAAGAATATTAGTTCTCCAATTCCATGTTTAAAAAATTTTAAGTTAAAAGGAGTTGACGTAATCAGGTCAAATGAGAAAATTTCAGAAACTTGTACACCACCTGGACAGGACAATGATTATGAATTATATCAAAAATTCTCATTGTTGAAAAAGGAGTTGACATAGATATCCAGAAATGAATAGCGTGCTGAGATCAAGTTGACGAGAAAAACCTGGACAGGACAAACTTCCATTGATGTTACTGTTCCAAGAGAATGAACAAAGGGATATTTGATAATTTTTTTATCCAATGGAGTGTTTTCCTGATAGTGACATGTCAGATTTTATTATCGAATGGACGGCAGAACGTGGTCGACAATGCACCTCATCGAAACCTCCATGTTTCAATGATTGAAATAAAGACATAAAAGAAGTGAGAAAACAGAAGAAATTATTTTTTATTGCAAAAAATATCCAAAGAAGAAAGACTGGAAAAATACTATTCAACAAGTCAAGAAGAACATTGCGATTCACACAAATCACAAGAGAGAAATGAAGAGGAAAAATAGCAAATCAAGAAGAACATTGCGATTCATACACAAGCTTTTTAAAACCGTTCCTCGAGTACACTACTATACGCTGTTTGTATAAATCAACGAAGAAGAAGAAATGGAGAACAACATTTACCTGTCACACAGATTCTGAAAAAAATTAGTTTCCCTGTAAAATTTGCGCAGTTTATTATGACATGCGAACCTCTTGACTTTCCATTGCCGAATGAGGAAAGACCGTTTAAATTAAACTGGAACGTTTGTGTTAAAAGCACATTTTTTAAGAGGGATAAAGACAAAAATGTGATCAGTTTAAGGTGGAGCAAATGTGTCATGAAAGAGTTCCATAACAGCACAACGATACATATAAATAAAGAAGAGAGAAGAAACACCCGCAAAAGAACAAATGTATGAACACATTTTTTCAAGTGAAGAAAAAAAACTTGACACACACATACACTTTCTCGATTCGATGCAAGACACACAGATAGCAGAAAAACACTGCGAGTATCACAACGTTCAATGACCGTAATATTTTTAACGACGAGAAATGAGAGAGACGTCATAATTCCTTAGTAGAAAAAGTCAAGGAAGTTGTATTAACGACGAGAAATGAGAGAGAGACGTCATAATTCCTTAGTAGAAAAAGTCAAGGAAGTTCTAGTCATCAAAAAGATCAAAAAAGACTACAAGAACAGGACGAGCGTATTCGCTTTTCACGGTATGTAGCATAGCTTTATCCATCACACCAGGAAATAGTTAAAATTTGAAACATAACATTTTTGATAACATTGCAACAACCAATGTATATCACAAGCACATTTTTGATAAAAACGAAGAAAAAAGAACGAAGAAAAAAAAGAATCCTGTACAAATAATAAATAAGAATAAAAACAATGAACATTTTTTTACATCTTTCAAAACAGATGAATGTAACATATCATTTATTTGGTAGAACACCATTAAAGAAAATGGAAAGACAACTGAACAAAAATGAACAGCAACACCAGAGACAGTAAATTTTTGAAAATTCGCCGTTTGAACAAAATCACTAAAATGTGATCCATGTCAGAAAGGCATAAATGAAGCAAAGAAATAAAACAAGCTCCAAAGAAATTTTTTTACCACAGAAAGAAAGGGTATTGTACTGCATTATTTTTTTCTTAATGCACCAAATGAAAATGTTAGAAAAAGGTTCACCACTTTTATTTTTTCTCGAAGAACAAAGATCAATATCACCAGCACAATTTTTTGGATTAAAGATTGAGCAACCTCTATCAACATTGGAACAGTGATGACTGGATCAAAACATCAGGCAACATTGGAACAGTGATGGAATGCTACTCAAAAAAGGAACAGCAAATGAACGAATACAACCTCCACCAGATGTAAACAACACATGTTAAGACCGTGAAGAAGATGATAATATTGCTAGTAATGATCCATATGATAAAAAAACTGGAACAACATAATGAAAAAGAAGAAGAAGTGCATTTTTCACGAATTAAAAAATGAAGGAAAAAAGAATATTGTCAGATCAATTGTTTTTTCCAACGTTCAACATAATAAAAGAAAAGAAGTGCATTTTTACGAATTAAAAAATGAAGGAAAAAGAATATTGTCAGAACAATTTGTTTTCTCAACGTACAAAAATTTTCACGCGAAGAACAAGAAAATCATCCAAAATACACTCAAAGTGTACTGAACGTTATCCTTGAAAATAGTATTGATGGAAGAGAGGAAGAAGAGAAATATTGATGGAAGAGAGGAAGAAGAGAAAGAAACAATACAATGCGTGAAACAATTCTTGAGCATAAAAAATGACCGAATAAACCAAACAAAGATTACAATCAAAATCTGAATTTGAAGATATATCGCTAGAAAAAGCAAAGAACTCGATTTACTTATAAAGACTTTCTTCTACTGAATAACGCTTCCAAAAACATTTGCATCTTATGCCATAAAGAAAGGACAAAACTGTGACTATCGATAACATGACATAATTGTGATTGTTAATTCACACGCTATATATAAACAAGAAAAGCCCCATAAAACCTTAAAAAAGCTGAAGAAAACAACGAAGGAGAAAACAACGAAGGTAATGGATGTAAAACATACGAGGAAATGGATGATAGGAAAATGCTAGAGCATATGGAAAAACGATGATTGGAAAATGCTTCACACTGCAAAAAATAAATATATATACCAACTCATTTAGATGCAAGTTTTTATTTAGGTTTTAATTTTTTAAAAAAGAGGAGTGAAATATAATGAGATGTGAGAAAAAATTTAAAAAAAATTTTTTTTAAAAGATAAGAGAAATGTAATGAGATTTTGAAAGTAAAAAAAGTGGATGCAGTTTAATGTCTTACCCAGGACATTTTAATATTTTATATATGTTATTTTTTAATGATTGAATGCAGTTTAATGTCTTACCCAGGACATTTTTTATTTTTTAATTTTTTAAAAAATGGCAATATTTTTTAAGCAAGAAGAAAAACGCACCCATACACATGTCTTAAGAAACACAAGAAATGAATGTGTAACTTATTCAGAACGTATTTTTTTTATTTTAAAAAAAGTTTTTTTGTTTTAAAAATGAGAAAGAAATATAATGAGATAAGAGAAAAAAATTAAAAAAATTAAAAAATTAAAAAAGATGAGAGAAATGTAATGAGATTTAAAAAGAAAGAGATGGTGGATGCAGTTTAACGTCATACCCAGGACGAATTTTTTTAAATACAAATTTTTATATATATATACATTTATTTTTTCTCGGGTATTGCAGACACGGCAACCATAAAGTATTTTTTTCACAAAGATCACAAACTTTTCTTTCATGGAACTGATTTAGTTCTGTTAAAAGATCTACAACAAAAGAGATAACCGAGCTGCAGATAACAATAGTGAACACAAAGTTCACAGCTGAAAAATACGAATATCAAGAGTTAAAATTTGAATCAAGAAAACAACGCATGAATGATCCTTGGAAAAAGAAAACAACGTAAAATACAATGAACAAAAAAAGAAGATCAAGACTATCCCGAAATCAAAACAACTTGGATGCAATAAGTGTTTTTTTAGGGAATTTTGTTCTGGCGAACCCAAAAACTACGGGTACAGTTATTTCAAGATTCTTGGTCAGAAGGCACTTTCAAGAAATGAGTAAAGAAAAAACTATGATGAACGGATTGCAATTACCATCGTAGTGAATTGTTCACGCAAGACATGTTCTACCTAGTTCAAGAAGTCATTTCAGTTAACCAGTTTTTTTTCAGGAATGGAATTGCGCGTCTTCTTCATATCAGACACCAGTTCAGCATGATGTAAGGATACCTAATTCATTCGATCATCTTCTAATCGTTGATCGGGTAATTGTAATCGTCTCACGGCTCTGTATACTTCAGGATTTTGTTTCTTATAAGAAATAACAACAGTTCTATATTCTGTAGCAGCGTTAGGTTCATGAGCATATCGATTTTGTATTAATCTT
>JAOTRI020088648.1:0-16117 GCA_028564885.2 Zoanthus sanctaehelenae
TTAACTTTAAATATTTTTTACTCATCAAATAAAATGATTTACTTCACAAACTTAGGTTCACAGCATAGATCAATATAAAAACAACATGCAAAAAATATTTCCAAGTCAGCAGGAATTAATGTCTTGGCTCAGTTATTTTTGGCGTGAAGGCACTTTTTCAGTCACTTTTCACAGGCTGGTTCTGTTGCTATGGCAACAATAGACCCAAACATTAGTTTGTTGGTTATGTTTTGCACTAGGTAGTTGTAATATACCATTAGTTTCTTCAAAAGTTTGTTTTAGAAGAAAATTGTATTCTTGTGTGGATGAAGACCTTAAAAAACATGATAAAACAGTTGTTCGTCTACAGTAAAATTGAATTTTTATTGACAACACTGGAAAACTTGAGCTGAAACCACGCATTTCTTGCTGACATGTGCAGTCGATCAGGCACAGAGCACAAATCTGCCCCATTGCATCATGGGAAACCCCGGATATTTTGCACAGGGAAACACCATTGTCCAAGAATGAAAGCCTTTTTTATAAGTCTACAACCAAGCTAACATTCTGCACCAAAAGCTTTCTAGACATTTTAGGCTTTCAATAAAACTAGGAGAAATGCAAAATGCAGCTGGCTGGGACTAAGGCAAACATTTGTAGGGTCCCTTTTCCATGATACAGCAAGCAGCCAGTGCTCGAACCAAGCAAACTGGCTAATTTTGCTATAATCACAGTGCCAATAAACGTACAGTTCTTTGATACTGGCAAGGTTTAAGCTTTCTCAGCCCTAGATGTTGAGCTCAGGCACCCGACATTTGCCCAAAAATGCCAAAAAATGGCATTTTTTCGACCGTTTTCACCTGAAACCGCCTCCCAAAAAAAAAAACTTGAAAATCGATACAAAGTATCACGTGACTAACATTTACGCGTCATTGCACATACAGGCAATACCCAGTCTTCAAGAGTACAAGAGTTTTTATAGGGCCACTCTCCTCCACAAAAAGCCTTTTTTCTATACATTTTTTCATGTGTACTCCCGCCTTAATTGCTAACAACAACAACAACATCTTTATTTTTACAGACATTTACAAAAGAAAAAAGAAAAGAAAGTTTTGCAAGTTACTGAGAGCACTGCCACTTAGAAATAGCAGCTAAATGGCTGGGTGGTGAGGTCAAAACTTGAATAAAATTATAATTTTGATTTTGATTTTGAGGGTCAACAAAAAAGACACAGGCAAAAAAGTTAAGGATTATGGAAGATAGGACAAAAAATAAATAAGTAAATAAATAAATAATTAAAATAAATAAATAAGTAGGAAAAAAATTAAAATAAAAAATAAAATAAAGAAAGAAATGCCATGGTTTTAGGCTATGCTCACATTAATGATAAGGTACAACAATATAACAGTCAATAATGACTTACAATAGAACGAGCCAGGCAAGCGAAGACGCGAGGCTGGCGGTGTGGTGGCAGCAATATAGGGCTGTGCGTAAGTACTGTGTGGGTGGAACTGAAAAATCTGGAGTCTTTGTAAGGTAAGAATTTTGAGATTCCGATGATGTAGTGAAAATTGCAACCGACCAATCGTAGCTCGCAGAGATTCTGACGTCAAGCCGCATGCCGGTTCTGATTGTCGATGCTCACCGGGTTGCATGGGCATATTCATCGAATGGTGTTGAGGCCAAGTTTGAAGTAAAAAAAGGTTATTTTCACTCATACGTTTTCTTGTTCCTCGTACTTATAGTAAAATAAAAGTGGAAGAAAAATTCGAATCGATGATTATCCAATTATCGTTGGCGTTGCGCTGTAAACAGTTTTACGACAAATTGAAAACAATGCATCTTACCAAAAATATTTAAAATAAAACTTTATATATTTCGATAATTTTATAATAACTTTATTTCTGTAATGAAATAAAACCAGAGAAAAATAATCTGAAGAAAAAAGAGTTTTAAATTGTTTTATTCAAACGGCTTCGCTTCAAACCTATAATATATCAAGTGGAAGTATTTTGTAGCATTTTCCTTTTAGCAGAAACAGCAAGTTTTTCTATTTATATCAGTGTTATTATTATTATTTCTCTTTTATCTTATGAAAGCTGTAGTACGGAACAGTCAAAGGTTTTTAATTATTAAATTTTTAACCAAAATTACATTGTTTTTAAAATTTTTTAAACGTAAGTTCTTTCTTGCTCGATGGCACTTAGTGATAGCTACTACTAGTTAGTATATATTTACAATGTTCTATTGTGAATCTGTGAATTTAATTGACTCTTTCACTGTTTTCTATTTGCTAATAGAAAACAGTTGTGAACAGCCAATAAAAATCGTTCTTCTATCAAATTTGACCAATCACGAAATTTTATGTACATGACTGACAAGAATCGCTTTGAGAAAAAAAAGAAGCAATGGCGTCGCGAAAATTTGCCGAAATTTCGGACCAAGAAATTGAATATTTAATTGAGAGAGCAGTTCCAGAAAATAACAAAAATAGCGACAAAATATGGAATGAAAAGTTTTAGTGGTAAGATAAAAATTTTACCTGTGTATCCGTAAGAAAGATTTGTTTTACTCCTCAGTGCACATCGCGCGCAGTAGTGAAATCTTTGTAAAGAAAATAAAACATTTGTTCCTAAATCTTACTCCACATTTTTATGCAATGAGAACATTGAAAATTTATACTAAAAGTAAAACAATTAGACTACTCGCCCTCGTTTTCAACGAACGATAGTTAACTCGGCTGCGCCTCGTTGACTATTTGCCCGTAGAAAACTCGGACTCGTAGATTAATTGTTAATTAGATCACGACAACACTGTTAGACATATCACTCTCATATTTTCAATAGATATTTATCTTACAAAACACTTGCAATATATCATCAGGTTTTGCTACCTTACCTTAAAAACTGACGCTCAAGATTTGTGATTGGTCGGAATAAAATTGGGGTAAGCCTTATCTTTCTTTTGATTGGCTCAAACATCTTATAAAAAAAGCATAAATAACGATAAATTTGAAAAGAGCAAAAGTACGGTTTGCAGAAGCCGTATTATTATAAAGTCCACACTAAGTTTATACGGGAATCTAAATCTTGTTGAAACTCACATTGTATACAGAATTTATAGAAGATTACAAAATTATTACTGACATTTTGACAAAAGAAAACCTTAGTCTGACCGTATACAAACTACCATTTTCCGGGTGAGTGAATTGTGGCTTTATGATGAGTCCGCCATGAATGTTTTTAAAATCAGAAAATACTGCTCATACATTTCGTGTCAGAAAGTAAGATCAATAATTTGCAACTCGGGTTTTCTCAAAACAACTGAAAGTCCAATTAAGTGTTGCGGATATGTTTTAAAACTCTTTTAGGCTAAAAACTGCTAAGTAATTTGATGTCAAGAAACGTATCTTGAATTACAGGGGCCAAGAATGAATAAATAACATGGATTGAAAGTGCTTGAAAACATTTTTTTTCAAACCATCACAGAAAAGTATTTTACGGTAAAACTTAACTTCTTAGTTTGTAGTTAGGTCTTTTGAAAAACGTTTCCCGGCTAGTGCAAGAGTGGAGCATATTCCGAATACGGAACAAAAAGAGACAAACTGATGTCGAAAACATTGTCTTCTACATGTTTTCGCTTTATAAAAGTATGTTTACAACTTCCGATCCGCACATCTTTAGGCCGACAAACGGATTAGCCATTACGAATTACCTAGGCATCAGCAACACAATGTTGAAGATGCGAGAAACTCAGATGAACAGATGATTTACACATAATAATTTAATCATCTATTTTTCAAATTACAACACTTTTATTAGTTTTAATACTCTATAAGCTTATGTTTAGTTATACTGATTCATCAGAAACCCTACCTTGAATGATATACTCACAGAGAAAACAGCATGATTGATTAGTAACAAATTAGCTTTACTTGATAGCTTCTTTCTCTAAATTAGGTATAACAAATTCTTTCAATAAAAAAAACAGTGTTTCTTTTTTTAATTAAAAGTTTTAGTAGAGATATCCACAAAAAATTGTACAAGAAGGTAAATACAAAGAGTTAACTAAGATTTAACTAAACTAGGAAAAATTTATGGAAAATTATTATTTGGAGCAAATAAACACAAAATCCGCAAATAACTTTTAAATATATATATACTGATATATATCCACTTACAAATTGAAAGGAACAAGACGGTAGCTCAAAAACATCTCCATTGAATGGAAAATATAACAGAGTACGATAAAGATATTTATACAATAAACTTTCAGCAACAAAAAAAGACTGAAAAACTCAGCAAATTTCTACTGAACAAGTAAACTAAATTCTTACGGAGAGTAAAAGTCCTCTGAGTCGATCTTTATATTAAAAATTAATTTGTTCTTTCTTCAAGTTGTGCAAACATACAAGGTGAATGAGTCCATTCACCGCTGAAAGCTACAGCTATGGGATTGGCACTTACAACTGCGTGGAGATCCCGCCAGCACTTAATAGCAAACAATTAGCACGATCTCCTGACTTTGTTGTGCCTTTGGGCCCGCTTAGGCGGTCTGCAGACACAGCATAGTATTTCAGGCAAACCATTTCAAAGTTTCAAGATGGAGGTGTTGATTGCTTGTAGTCGGTTAGATAAATTACTTCAACTTTAAATCAAGTCTGTAAAAATTCAGGTATAGGACTCACCTTAAATTAATACATTTGTGATTCATTCAGTACTCGGGTGTTGAAGAAAAGCCAGTTTTCAATCAGGTTGATGTTTCTGAAATAAGAATAGAAAGGTATCATAATGCATACATACATTTGATAAGAACAGTATCTCCAACTAAAGACACTTAATTGAAAGCACGTGATCTTTAGTAAATACCTTTAAGAAACGTAAACAAGTTGTTCATCTTGTGCAAACATTTATACAAATAGTAGAAATACAAAACCTGCATGTACTGGATTGATTTTCTCTGCACGCAAGCACGCACAAAAATATGTTAAAATTCGTTAGGCCGTTATAATCATTGACCAATTTTAAATATCGCTAAATATATTGGTTAACTTGTTCCGGCACTAGAGATATTAACATGATTTCTTTCAATATGAAATTAATTTATCTTTAGACAAAATGTTTTTGCGGCAGCGTGCAAAAATCAATGAAATCAAGTGTCTGTCATTAATAATAACAGAGTTATAAGTGCATTCATGTGCTTCAGCCAATAAGATGCACACGGCACACGCAGGGCGGCGTGTTTTACTCTGACTTCACATCAGGAAGAATTAAAGTTAACTCTTTCAGTCCCAATCAGTTATCAACGCCCAACGTCTCCTTACATAATACATACAAAATAAAACATTCGGTAAAGAGAAGTTCAGAATTGATCGAACAAAGCAAAGCAGAGAAGATTTAAAGTGAAATTCATTCTAACTTGCCCAATAAAAAGTATGGGATTACATTGGAAGAATTTAGCACTACACAACTAGGACTGAAAATTGGCTATAGGCGGCGTTTAGCATTGCGCAGATAATCTTATAAAAGTGTCAAATAAATAATTGACTATGTTTTTTTAGTTACAATTAAAAACACGCACATGCAGAACGTGAAACAAACCCCCTGATGTGACCCGTTGCCTTGCTAACAGATGAGGTCAATGATTCGATTAAATTGTGTCAGGGATTGATATTTCTCTTAGAAGGAAAAAGAAATAGAGAAATAAAATACGAGTCTTGCACTATCTTGCAATGAAAAAATCAATCTTAATTTGTTTAATTAACCATTTCTATTATACTTTCCATTTAATAAAAATGTCACAAAATTAATGACTGGAAATTTGAGCGCTATCAATTACTGTACGTGATAAAAGAGTTTCATATTTCAAATTACCATACATCTTACAAAGAATTTGCTATAGGTTTATACATCAATATTTGTCAAACAAGGAGGGTGAGAAGGTTTACGTTTGTATTATTACTAGTGAAATTGTTCTTGTTTTATAAGATATTGTATATCTTGCTATCAAAAGAACGTGATAGAACTGTTATTCTTATCCAGCTATTAAAATATTATTTCAAGCAATATCAATGCAAAACTATAATCCTATTAGGTGCTTCTTGAAATATTTGAGCTCAAACATGAAACAAACCGACAAATATCTTGAGTATAAACAAAATTTTCAAATGATTTTTAAATGAGTAATCTTTCCCTGAAAATAAATAAAAAATTTTAGATTAATTTCAAACTCATTTTTGAGTTTATGATTTTTATTCTACAGTAGTACTAAGTTTCTAATATAAATCAAATCTGTCTTAAATCCCCAGAACATTATATTGAGACTTTGCATTAACGATAATACTTATCATGCACACCACCATTGGACATAATAGCATAATTTATTCCTTCTTTTAAGGGTACCATTTACGTTATATATCACTATTCTATAAGCTTTTAATTCATTATATAATGGAACAGACTATTGAAAAAGATTTGTATATTATAGTAAGATTTTACGCCGTCGCGGCACATCCGTAGATAGTTGTATACGTGTTTGTACGATCTTAGATTGATATACTAATCCTGTACCTTAAGCTTTTGATAAACACCTTTGGAGATCAATATGAGTTTGCCGCTGTCATTTTTTTTCGAAAAACACTTGTCTTTATCTTGTCATTTGAAAACTAATTATGATACCAGTATTCAAACAATAAACGTGCAAACTATATTAGTATATATCCAAAACAATTAAGCACCTTTCCATAAATTTCAAAAGATTTGAAAAAATACGAGAAAGGTGAAGGAGAGTAAGCAAAACTACTTAGTGCAATTGAATCGGCCGGACAGAACAACAAATATTGTAAAATAATGCAATACATATAATTAGAGTTGAGATGATAGATTATTTACTAAGTGTTCTCGAGAACTTATTAAGGTTGACAAACAAAGTTGTTTTCGAAAAGTCACTCAGAACATTATCAACTTTCACAATATATAAGACAAAACGCTCTAGAAGCGTTCACTGAGTTACCTTTTGTTCCGGGGTCTCTCTTTTCTTCACAAAACAATGCAGCAAGAAAGGTACCTTGTGAGTCAAGCAGGCGCCGCAAGGCACAGTGGGAAATACGTTTTATCTGCAGACTAAAAGCCCAAAAAAACAAATCTATTTTATTTTAAATTGAACTTACCACAGGTAGCCCAATATAATTACAGCAACATTTGCCCCAATACAAGTTTTGTAAATCAACTTACTTGAACTTATTCAATGAAATATTTGGCTGCTGTACATGCATGCATATGTAACAAATAACTTCTCTATCGCCAATCAGATGGCTTGCTCTCAGTATGCACGATGGGGTGTTTTGTTTCGCTTAATACAAAATCATTAAATGTTTTGCTGGGAACATCTACCTGGAAGATTAGCAGTAAATTTAATCATTCAGCCGTGAAATTTGCCACTTGGAATCAAGCTGTGAACAACTGAGCTGCTGTCAAAAGAGTTTAAAGAATGTATGCCATTAAATACTGTTAAACTAAACTTTGTTGCCATTTTTATGTTTTTGGTACAACCTTCTCGTTCATTAAAAAGATAATTTCAAATTTGGAAGCCCCGTAGAGTTAGCCAATCAGCTTGCGCGAAAAGTACAATTCACTTGTTTGGTATATACTAATTTTATATATACTGATGTTTTCTCTTCATGAATCTTAGAAACCACTTTAAAACAAATCCAAAACTTTCACTGGAATCCAAAATGAAAATAGACTAAGTTGTTGTTTTTTTTAAAAAAGAATGATGGCCGTGGTCCGTATAATATTAGTCGCAAAGCCACAACAAACGGTCACACGAATTAGAGGATTTGGACATGAGACTAGAGAAGGCGACAAATAATTAATTCAATAATTGGCGGCTTGCCACAAAAATTGCATAAAAAGCCATAAACCTTTAAAAAATTTTACCATTTTCGCCTTCTGTTAGTTTGGCAAAGGACTATTTTTACATCTTAGCCAATCTTCTGATTATCCGCTTATAAAGCTTGAAAACAGCAAATAATGAAATAATTGTTTTCAATTTTTTAAATACTGAAATAGTTTCACATAATATTATGGCATTTAAATCTATTTCTGTGACTTAACTTCTTCTTCTTCCTTCAGTATATATTGAAGAGCGTTGTTTGTTTGAATACATGATAAAACATTAATGATCAATTATATTCTTTATCGCTCAAATATTCATTCAGTTTGACCTTGCATCAAAACTATTTCAATTTTAAAGATTGCAAGATAAGATATAAAACATTTAAGAGAAACGAAAGTTGCTAGCAAATGAATATCATTTGTATAAACATATAAGTTCCGTGGGAAATCGCATAGATTATTAATCATTATTTGTCGCCTATAGTTTTGAAAGGATCATACTACTTACTGATTATGGACCGTCAGTAAAATATTAGTTTCTCAGGTCTAAAATCTTTTCAAACACAAGGAGACTGAGGTCGTCAATACTTTTTTTTTGCAATATATTTTTAAGAACCCTTTGCCTTCCACATCAAAAAAATTTGGACGAATCTAATCTCGGACAAGAATTTTATTGGGATGTTCATCCCTCCGAAAAATTTCAACGTTCCAAAATTTTTAGCATCCGAAAACTTCTTCGATTGGATATAGATCATCGATTTATATTTGAAGGACAGTAATAGACAATTTGTTTATACATTGTATTTTCTTACTAAAATGATAAATTAATTTGTTCGAAATTAAACTGTCCGGAAATATTTTTGTTCGAAACTTTTTTATGTTAATGTTTGTCATCTTTGTTCATTTAAATCTTACGTACCAACCAGTTTTTCATGTTGATTTTTACTGATTACTGTTGAAGTATCGAAAAACCAACTGAAAATATCAGTCAGTATATGTAACAATTTTTAGTTGCTTTTCCAAGAATTCATACTTATGCATGTTGAATATGATCAAAACAATCTATCATTATAATTCGTTTTATGTTATTTTTAAAACCATTATTTGGACTTGAAGTCTTTCTTGATATTTTGTTTCGCTATCTTATTTTAGTCACAACATTCTCACAGCTTAGGAAGCCATCCATAAAGACGGCTGCTTCTGGTGCATTGCCACAATAAACGCACAGTGGGTGCCTTGATTGGGGGTACTGGCAGGGTAGCTTGTCATTAACTCACAAATCAAGTTATCAAGTTCGATTTGCTGTTTGTATGTTGAGTTTATTTTAGAACACGGAAATGCGAATCGTGTTTTCCACCAAGGATCAAATTTGGAACGATAATATTATAAAGCAAGGAGGCACTGACCCAAACCATGGCAGGAACTAGTCTTTTTACTAAGGACAGTTTATACTACACGCTTGCATGCACTGCTGTCGCCGTCATGAGATAATAAAGTCGGTCGGGAAGTCTTTTAGGGAAGCGAAGTTATTTTCCCGTTATCACATCTGTTACTGGAAATGATACTTCGAGAAAATGGAGCACAACAGTTTAACTGAGTGTTGCTTCGCGAGTCCGTATTCAACTTTACAAATTGACATAGCTAAAAGCGTCATAAATCGGAAATAGATCTTTAGACCAACAAGTAGCTAAATCAATTTTTTCATTAATCAAAAAAATCAACAGTTTGCTAGCAACGGATAACGATCATACCTTTTTTTCAAGCTTTCTGATGTATTTTTTGTGTGTTTTGAAGACTACCATTTACTTCCTTTGTGAGACATACAGAAGCTTTCGTGTTAAAAATGTTTAAAAGAGCCCTGCTGTTAATCCGGGAAAAACAAAATACATTTTGCGACTTACTAGAAATATAATTGTGAAGTTTCAAACGATTCCCTGACCAGTTAGTGGCACAACATAACTAGTAAGATTATCGCAGTATTCAAACTGAAATTTTAATATGATTTGAACAACAGTTTTTAGATATGTTCTGAATAGCGATTCGCAAATTGTTTTTTTTAAATCGCTCTCATCCATTAGTAAAATTGCAAAACCCTTTTATCATATTAACATGGCCACCTGCCAATAAAACATTTGTAGCATATGCCAGTGACAAAGCCATGGTTCAAAATTAAATGAATGATAAAATAATCCCAGGATACTTTATGCGATCATTTAATCAATTTGCTAAAGATTAATATTTGAATAAAATATTCATTTGAGTTGATTGCAATGTAAAAAAATGGTTTTAAATCTGGTGCCCTCTATAGCTGTTATCAGGAAATTCTTAGTTCTATTTCAAATAAGGGATATAAATCGAACCTTACTGCATGTGAAATATATTTTTCACAAACTAAATTCATTATGTATGGGGATGGGGATAAAATGTGGCAGGAGAGCCAAAATGTGGTTCGTTATACCGCCGGGAGTTTTGTTATGACGGGACTCCTGGTCTAATTTTACCCTTACAAATTATTGTAATGCTAATTGTCGGACACAAAAAAATATTTCGTTATAACGGGGCGGCGATTCCACTGCTTCATAACTCAAAACTATAGTAGGACCATTGACAAGGCCTGAATTCGCAAACATGGTCTACAGAAACTTGGTATAGCAAAACCACATAAGCGATCTGCTAGGAGTCTCAAGCGCTTATTTTTTTATATACAAAATTTAATAGCACTGATGTTCCAATACATTTCGGCTGTATGTAATTGTAAGCAAAAACAGTCTATACTAAAGAGACACGCACAGTTACAAATCAGCTCTTTGCATGTAATTTCATGATTCTTATTGCTGCAAATTGATAATCAAGCCCGGTTTCCATATAGTCGTCCCTGTACTTGTCGCTTCAATCATCTCTGTCGCTTGAAAAAAGCACCCCGTGGTGAGAAAAAGACAGAAGCGACTGAAGCGATTCTCAGTTACGATTACTTGTTTCCAATAAGTCGTTTCTATCGGTATCAAACAGCCGAAAAGCCTGGAGCTAGTCATCTTTTGCCGCCAAAACTCAAAATAAAATTGCGGCGGTGAATAGAATACGAAAGCTTTTGGAGTGTGACGAGCTACTAAATGTGTTGAGAAGTAGAAAACTGAAAAGAAAAAAAATCGAAGGAAACATCTGTTTTGGGTTCGACCAATCGTTTAGATGAGAGAACGCCTCGGAATCTTCCATACACTTGTCCAAGAGATGAAAGACGAAGATCGCGAGTATTATTTGAGGGTCTGAATTGGGTTAACTGACTAGCGACAAAGGGCGAAAAATATTACTGACTACCGACAAAACGAGAAAAAATTTATTGACTAACAACAAATAAATTCTAACCAACAACCGAAATGGTCAGACATTATAGGAAATGTTCAGATCCTTTAGTGGGCTCTTTTTCACTATGGTAACAACATTAACTCCAATTTAGTTTACCAGTAGATCTTCCTTTTCGAGGAGCAGCGGGAGCCGTCATTTCTACAACAACTGCTGTCTCATTTCTTTTCTTCTAGAACAGGGAATTATAATCGAACCACTGAGACACCCTGCTGTTGTGATTTCATTGCGCGTTTTTGTTCATGCGGTCAGGTCCTGAATTGTGTGTTTTCTTCGAAAAGGTGAAAAGGTCGCCATCGAACGGCTTCTAAGCCGGGTTCTGGTGAATAAAGAAACTCAATAAGGAGTATTTGAGGTAAAATAACATCAATATGGAATTGGCAGATTCTCAATAAAGATATTTCGCCTGGCGAAATCGTGTACGGGTAAATGCAAAAATTTTGCAATTGTGACGGATGGACAGTAGGCAGCTTCCAAATTTAATATCGGATGAAAGAAGGAGTGAGATCAACAGTAAGTGTAGCGGAGTTCGATGTGTCACTGTAGTTCTGTAGTTAAATATTAAGCTAAAAAATTGACATGATTAAACATTGGTTCCACATTTTTTGTTGGCTGTTTTGAGGAGCGGAATGTTTTTTTTTTTTTGTGAAACAAAAGATAACTAAAAACAGACGATATTTAACATTAAGACGGTGACACAAGCTGTAAACAATTCGATTTCTCCTTGCTCTCAGATTAACCAAGTTTGCACCTTGAACGGGAAGGTAGCTTACACGGATACAAAGACGGGAAAGGTTATGCAATATAACCTTGATGACAATCGGTTAGAGCTTTGGCAGGAAGTTGCAACAACAGTTTTTCCGATGGGGCACAAGATTTGTGCTCATTCACACAAATTGAGGGAATATGCTCTGTAGAAAAGACTTTGTTTGTTGCAGATGTTTCCGCAGGAAAACTGAAGATAGTGACAAGTTTCAGAAACGATATCTTTTCTGGGGAATCTTGGTTCCCTTACGATACCTTTGAAGTTCATTCTAATTGCATGAAACCTTACGGACTGTCCTTGAAACAAGAAAAAGAGAATGTGACAAAGATTGACAACTATATAAAAGGTACTATAAGGAAGGTTAAAGAACGCTACCAGTTGAGCAAGGCGTCTGCAACGAATGGTCCACAGGGAACTGTATCACAGAAGACGCAAGTATCTGTATTTTTGCTTAAAAAGGGGATAGACCAACTATATATTAAGAACGTGATGGAAATTAACCCCCAATTTGTAGATGATCTGCTGCTTGAAACGTTGCTCACAACAGCAGTGGAACATTTGCGCGCTGTTTTGCACTTTAAACATGAGACATTTACCGTACTTACAAATGTAAAGGATTTTGGAACAATTTGCAAGGAATCCCTGAAGCGCACGTGTAGGTGGGCAGCAAAGTATATTACACGCATGACAAATCCTACTGTCCGTTCCCTCAAACTGCCATGCCCCTTTCTGCTATAGCTACGATGACACCTTTGCCTAGTGAGGACATACCAGGTATGGAAGAACAGATTAAAGAGTGGCTAGGGAGTTATAGACCAGTGTGCCAACGGACGGTTAGGAGAGAGATCACAAAAGATAAGGTTGGTGCCTTGGAGCCAGCTGTCTATACTGTTCATCGCACAGACAACGAGTCTGAAGACAAGAGACTTTGATATTCTGAAAAAAGCAATGTATCATCAGCAAATGCACAACACGTCAGCATATAAATTGTGGATGAAGGGGGTGTTGCGGAGGTGTTTGAGGATCAACGAAAAGCTCAAAATAATAAATATGAGACAGATTCGGATGAAGAGGAATCAGATTTTGAAGCACATTAAGAGCTTGCCAACAGAGCGTGTGTTACACGATCGGGCAGAGCTGTTCGTGCACTTGTGCGTTTCGACATGTAAGATGTAATAATAGTTACCGAATCCATTTTACGGGAAAAGATTGATATGCATGGCAGAAATCTTGTTGGCAAAAACAAAAAAAAGAAAAGAAACCCTAAAATGAAGCCACGAGAGCCGTTAAGTAATAAATAAAATATGTTTTTGTGGACCTGTTGGGAAAAAAAATTCTGTAGTTTACAAAATTGCATATCCCAATGGCCAAAGTAGGCATTTCACTCTTTTTCTAACATACTTCTTTTGTTTAGTTCGATGCCTCGTAATCATCACAAAAACAAATTCACATCTATATTATGAAAGCTTTTGTGTATTGTGTCGGTATATTAGATTGGCAAGCAAAAAAGGGGTAGATGATCACGTTGCAAAAATAATCGGAGTTAACGAAACTAAATGCAATCAAATGATGAATTATTCCAAGTTTTACTCTTAGTCTTGAGATTAAACTCTTAGAACTGCGCAAATTACATAATAAATGTGAATAATTAACTTAGATTTTTAATTATTACCGGGATTTACCGACAACCGACAAAGGTCAAAAATTTCATCCGACAACCGACAAAGTAATGAAATTTTAACCGACAACCGACATTTGGATCCCCCCAATCAGACCCTTTTATTACAACAAGTTAGCTTGTGTTTTGATTATATAGTTTTCTATGCTTACCGTTAGAAAATGGTAACTGTACTGTTTACAAAATATCTCATACTCTTCTAGAAATTTTTGTTACTTTTTGTTTGTATTAACTAATTAAGGTTACCGTTCAGTTTAAGCGTTGTTTTTGTTTAGTAGAGCATATCTCTGTTAATTCGCAAAGTAACCCTATAAACCTGTATATCACTGCTTAAAAAGCTTAATAAATTCTGTAAATCGCTGTTTGATTTTTATTTAGAAATTTCAAAAAAATAAAAAGAACGATATCCTTGTTTTTCGACTATTGTGTTCTCTTTTCGGGAGTTTCAAGTCCAACACACTGCGTTTGATGGCATCACTTATTATATTTTCTTATTTGACACTAATTGAAGTCCAAAAATTTGTCGGCGTTTTTGAAAGGCGGCTTAGCTTTGTTTTTATTTTACAACCATAAACCAGAATTAGCGCTTTCGAAAAAGACAGCAGCGGAGTTTTATCGCAATAACTTTAAAAGTTGTTAAAATTTAAAAAAACGCTGACACCGTTTTGAACTTCAGTTATTTAGCTGTAAAACTGCCAAATGTCAGGGCTATTGGCCAAAAACTCCACATGTTGGAGATTCGAGTGTTTCGTAGATTTGCCATAAAATAGTTTCGAAAAAAAAGCTTTTAAAAAAGTTTTGGCGTTTTCCCAAGCCCACCGCATGATATGTTTATTTTTTTTCCTTTCACAATAGTCCAGCAATTTGATGAAATTATTGTGCACTTTCTGTTAAAAGCACTAAATTTGGCACACTTATAGTGTTGAAGGTGCTGATGAATTCTAGCTATGGATATCGGATCCAGAAGGATCCATGCCAAGGGGGCCAGTTTTGACACCTAGTGCTAGGGGGAGGGGTAGTGACAATTTCAGCACTTTGCCTTAAAAGCCCATAAATTCTCCAAAATCTTCCAAAAATTAAGAAAACTGCTTCAGTCATTTCACTACACATTACTTATGGAGTATCCAGTAATTAAGTCAAGGGGAAGCAAAGTTAGGCACCAGGGAAAGGGGGATGACTGGGAATTTTTTATTTTGTCTACGAAATTTCAAAATATACACTGCAACTGCTCAAAACCTTGTAAAATTTCTTAAACTATTCCGCTCTGAATGATATTCACAGAATTTATCCAGGTTCAAGTCTGGAGGAAGCAAATAGTTCCGCAGAGTGGAGGGGAGGGGAGATGATAATTGCTGCATGTTACCTACTATGCCCCTCGATTCACCGCTACATATTGATCAACTTGAGCAACCTTGCTGATTAATTTATTCATAACTATAAATGTATACGATCCACCAGATTGTAGCAGAAGGGGAGAGGAGACAAAACCCCAGAGGGGGAGGGGTGGTTACAATTCCTTAACTCGTTTACTTAAGTTCAAAATATCTGATAATAGCTTTATATTTACCAAATAAAAGCAGACACATTTCACTTTGCTAACTGATACTGTGGTCATTTGCAATTGCCACCACACTGACAAATGGCAGTGCAAAACATCTCAGCTTTAAAAGAACTGCATCGTCCAGTTCATCTTTTATCTGACTTGCAACCACAACGCAGGAGTTTTTGACATGCCTTCGATGCCTCTGGAAGGGTAGTCCAAACTGGTACCCACCCATTTTCACATTTTTTCCACCCCCAGTCTGCAGGAGTTGGCATCACAGGCACTGCAACCAAACATTGGCCCCAACAATATCCAGCGATAAAAGCAGCCCTTCTGGTAAACTGAAGCAGTGCATCAGTTGTTGGTGGTATGTTCTCCAGTGACCGACCCTTCTGAGAGAAAAGGATTTTCCTTGCATCGTTTACACCTTCGCATTTTCTAGATCGTTCTTACATTAGAGTCACGAATCTCTCTATCCAAGGCATTGACTGTAACACATCGTTCTGACTAGGACAGGTGCTCAGCCGTAGAAACGCGGCTGTGACGCCATCATAACATGATCATGCTGCCCAAGCCTTATTTTTGCTTTTTCCAAAGAAAGCAGAGATTTGGTCACATTCCGTCGTAGCATGAAACACGTGGAGAGCTCGAAACTCTCCTCTCCTAGTGACTTGACAATGTCATGTACAGCTATATGTCGAAAATACTTGCTTGTATATATGGGGCGCCAAATGTAAGAAAATTATTTAACAAATTAATGAGAAGTTTTTTTCATGGTTTGTACAAAAAAGTATGGTATAAATGATTCATTTGTTTCTCAAATAAACGTTTCATCGTGAAATCATTATTTATAAATAATCATATTGTGGTATTACTTGTATATAAACCATCAAGAC
>JAOTRI020088659.1:0-11399 GCA_028564885.2 Zoanthus sanctaehelenae
CCCAAAGATTTGCATAAGCATTGTTTCCAGTTCCACTTGGGATCATTGTCAGTCCCAAGAGAAACTGGAAACAATGCATATGCAAAATTTTGGGTATACAACAAAAAGTATTATGGTATTTTTTGTAGTGGCCAATTAGTCCACATATTTTCTATATCCGCAGTGCTATACGTCCAGTTCTACTAGTCTACATATTTTCTATACCGCAGTTCTATACGTCCAGGGCTATTAGTCCACATATTCTCTATTTCCGCAGTGCTATACGCCAGTTCAGTCTTGCAAGAAAACTATGCCTGTAATTTGTTTTGTTCATTACGAGAAGACTTTGCGCCTTTTTGTATTGTTATTAAGACCACTCACATTGAGAGACAAGAAAGATGCTTGGAATTTGTCCATGAATTTGAATATGTAAAATATTGACAGCTTTTGTCCGTTTCATTTACAAAATAACTTATGAGGGCGTTGTCTCTAAAACACTGATACCTGTAACATTAAGAAAAACATATTTCCATGCTGTAGTGAAATGCAAAACCCCACAGCACCCGCTCAAAAAAAACAAAAGGAAAGGACCGACTACAGTTACAAACATATAAACAAATAATACAAATATAGTTTTTATTTTCGGAAGAAAAAGTTAAACACATGTATTATGCACTTAACTTCCAAATAATCTTAACAACCTTTTCTGGTACATTAGTGCAGTTCTTTTTTTCAGAATCGATGTTAAAAAAAGGCTTACCTTTAAAATTTGCTAATACGAGTCTTATTTTATTTGCAAGTAAATTCTAAAAGTCCTTAGCGCTCACAATTGTTTCTATTGCATATATTAGTCTCCGATATCCCGTTTATATGTCCTCGTCAAGGGCAAACCATCTCTTTGGTATCTTATCATGATAAAACATCTGACCTACGATCAAAATTTGATCACTGACAATTTTGGTTTTCATGTTTGGATCCATTCTACGAACTCTCTTCAGGGTCGGAACTAGAATTTTTTTTCCTCGTCTCTCTAATCTCTTCGGGATCGTCATTGTTATCCCCGTACTCTTTAGTTTCGTCTTTGTTCTGAAGACGCTATCCTTATCTTCAAGGTAAGTGAAACGGCATATGACCGGCCGGTTCCTTCCTCCAAGTCTATGTCTGCCCAAACGGTGCACACCGCACAATTTAACTTGCCGAGCGTCACGCACTCCCATTTTATCTGTTAGCAGATTAATTTTTTTGCAGTTTTCTCTTGGCTCATCTTTTATTCCATGAATGAGCATGTTCCACCTACGATTATACAATCCTGTTTCACAAGGCGTTCTTTGTTTTTACCTTCACCGTCTTCGACTTGAGTCGTTCTCTCTTTTAGTTCATCTTGCTCCTTTTGAGTAAATTCTAGCAAGTTTCTCATTTCTACAAGCTCTCGTTTCAATATACTATTTTCTTGTTCCAGTTCTGCTACTCTTCTAGTATTCGCAATTTGATTTTCGTCGAGATTTGCTAACCTCCTGAGAATGGTTTTCAAATCAAATTCTTCTTCAGGACTGCTTGAACGATCAGAACTAGAACAAAGGCATTTCTTTTCATTAACTTCTGTATTTCTAGCTGCTATATGCGATTGAAGCATCTCTAATGGAGACAAAGAACTTCTACAATTTTAAAACCAGTGGTTTCTACGGCCTTCCAAAGATACATAAAACCAAGATTATTTGTCAGGAAGCTCAAGTCCAAAAGAAACCATAAATCAGGGTTCTTAGGCCAGCAGATCTCAAATTCAGGCCCACAGTAGCTGGTCCTAGATGTGCAACCCGTAGTCTCAGTAACTTTGTAGACATCCTTATCAAGCCATTTATACCCTACATGTTCGAAGTTATCTGAGGCACATTATCGATTTCCTCAAGTATTTACCAAAGACAGTATCTGAAAGTACAATATTAGTCTTCTTTGATGTGACCAGGCTGTACACAAACATCAACCATGAACTCGGCATAAAAGCCATGGAATACTGGATCATTAAACACCCAGGGAGCCTTAACTCATGTTTCAACAAGGAATTTATCATCGATTCAATCCTTTTGATATTGATAAATAATACTTTTACCTTTGATGATAGGATATTCCTTCAAAAGAAAGGTACTGCGATGGGGACGTAAGTGAGTCCAAGTTATGCAATCCTTGTTCTCGGATATTTGGAGAACGAATTATACAACCAGGTCTCTAATAAAATGGGAAAAGAAATAGGCCATTATGTTTACACAAGCTGGAGAAGTTTCTTGGAAGACTGTTACATAAATTGGCCTTACGGCGAGGATAAATTAAAGGAGCTCCACAATATTCTAAACAGCCTAGATGACAGCATTACACTTACCGCTGAAACTAGCTGCGAAGAACTCCCGTTCCTTGAAGTGATGATAGGAAAAGACAATACTCACCTAACAACGGACATTTATTATAAGCCGACGGATTCATTCCAATACCTCCCATATACATCCAGGCATCCCAGCCACACTAAAAATAACATACTATACAACCTAGAACGGAGGATATGTATTATTGTTGAGAACCAGGATATAAGGAAACGGCGTCTTCATGATCTCAAGCAATTTCTGCTGAGGAAACAATATCCAGCTGAGATCATTGATTACGGTGTAAACAAGGCCCTCACCCAAACTACGGAGGAGTTAAGAAGGGTGAGAGAAAGCTACCAAAGAAAACCTTCTTTGCCTGATAACAACTTACAACCCCAACAATCCGCAAGTATTCCAGCTGGTCAGGAAAACACTTTCCATGTTGAATCAAAACTCTCCATTAAAATCTATTATCAGCAAGATCAAAGTAATTCACAGTCAGCGACAACCAAAAAACCTTAAATGAATGCTAACAAACTCCTCTTTTTCCAGCCAAAAGGACACCGATTCGGAAGTTAAAATTTGTAGAACAAAACGAGGCGGAACATGCCCCTATTTAAAACAGGGTAAATAATTCACCTTCTCCACCACGAATGAAACATTTCGGATAAAACACTAGATGAACTACGCCTCTACGAACTTGATATACGTAATAACATGTGGAGGATATGGACATAATTATATAGGAGAAACGGGTGATGTCCTGAGAAATAGAGTGACACTTCATAAACAACAAATTAGAGACCTTCACACACGTATGGTTGGAGTCAGCAAGAAAATTGATGAATGTGCGGCGGGACTGACTCCTCAGTTCACTGTCTTTCTGTTTTACAAGATTCCCAACCCCTCAGAGGGCATGAAAAAGGGCAAAGAGATGTTTCTTATTTCGAAATATAAACCTGTAATTTTAATAAAGCTGGATGGTGAAATATTTGCCGCCGTTTTTCTTCCATGAGAATTCTACATTATAAAAATCTAAATATAAATACGTTTTGCATTGCTAAGTTGTAAATTGTGCGCCATTTATCTAATGGACACAGCTTTGACCTATGGAAAATAAAAAATCAAACATAACTTTTTTAACCTACCTACTTTTTACTGTAGTCTTGATAAATTGTGGATGATACTCATGTTCAGGTTGAATGAATTTTCTATTACCAAATCAATACATTTTGATATATCAAATGATATTAATAATGAGAAAATACTCGGAAAAAATCCGAGCCCAAGATGGGATTTGAACCCACGACCCTCCGTGTTCTAGTCGGATGCTCTACCATCTGAGTTACTGGAGACTCTATGGTAAGCATGGGTCGATATATGTTTTCAAAAATTTCTTGTAATGTTCTTTGACTTTTCATATGAAAATGTCAACAAATAAACAACAATGTTCTGGTTTCAAATTCGTTTGTCCAAACATACTCGCCTTATGTTTTGATTTCTTGAACAAAGTCAAAAGAGAAAAAAATCTCCCTGACAACATTTTCCTTTGCTAGTATTGGCATTCAAATAAAAAAAGATAACTAAAGAAAGCTTTTTACTAGACAAGTGTTATGCTTCCTTTTTACTAGACGGCTCATCCATAATTTGTGAAATCGCACCGAATATGAAGTATGCAAGACTTTGCAATTTTTGTCTTGTGCATGTCAAAATAGAAACTACCAGGACCCAATCATACTGAAGGCTCAAGATTTAAAGAACAAAGCAAATCTGAGACTCTAAAGTACCAAATTCGCAGAAGCCTATGTTCAATTGGGTGCTAATCGATTCAGAGCGGTGGGAAATTCAAAATTTTCAGTAAAAAATTTAAATTCCAGCAAATAGTAATTGTTTTTGTAAACCTAACTTGAACTCTTTAAAGAAAATTTATATTGTTTAAGATATAAGTATATATAACTCATTTTAATGTAATTCAAGTTTTGCACAATAATCATCTTGTTTCTCGCTTCATCCACTATATTGAAAAACCTTTGGAGCTATCCCTTTTATAGCACGGGTCCTTGTTTAATAAAACAATTATTCCATTCGCGCTTGTTGGATATGAGATGATTATAGCCAAATCGGAGCTATGCACCTCGTTGGCATGTACCATCTCATATCAAACACGCGCTCTTGGAATAATTGTTAATTATACCTCTAAAGGGTATATAACAAAATCAGCAAAATAATTTCAACTCCCACCGATGGATATAATTGTCATAAATATACAAAATTAATAACAAGATAAAAGACATTTACCAGCAGGATTGTAGCGATCTGCCTGCATAGCAATCTCAGCATATTTATCCGCTTGAGCAATCTCATTTTCCTGTTAGGAAAACGAACATTGGCAAATAAACAATACAGTTACAAATGGTTTAAACTAGGAATCTAAACCACATTGCGTTTAGTTATCGTCCGAGTTAAAATAACATGAGAACGACTGTTATCAAAACATTAAAACTGGTGTATTGTGCTAGAAGTCGTTGAAATACGAACGAGGTTAGGTTCTACAACATTAAGTAATGGCAGACTTAACTTAATTCAAAAAGACATGGTAAGTTTATAAGTGTAGATTCAGCGTATTGATTCATTGTAGCAGCCACTGAAGGTGTTCACAACATGTTTTGCTTTTGAGAGAGATTGGGAAGAAGGTCAGAATTCAGACCCTCTCCCTGTATCTTTCCTAGTAGCATATACATTACCTTTGTGCTGTGTAAGCACAATGTAATTAAGTCAAACTTTAGAATGGACATAAAAGTTGAAACCTTTACGGAAGTACACGTATGGTAGCTCTCTAATCTGCCCACGTGTTAATCACTAAATACCAAGATCACGAAAAGAAATCAGCAATACAACACACAAGACCGTTGTTTTCTCCTTTAAAATATACAAAGGGAAAGGATTTTCACTTACTAAATAGTACAAGAATGAAAGGTTTGTGGCTGCAGTTGATAAAACCTTTGAATCTTTCTTCTCAAATGCTTTTAGTGTCTCAATAGCCTATAAATAAATTAAAATACGTCACAACTATGAGTTATCCTTGTCATTCCGATTTTCTTGCCTATTTGCTGCTGTTCTGTAGTACTATTTTCTATACCAACAGTTCTTATCTCTTTTGGACTAAAATGTTCAAAAGTCCTTTGGATTGAATTATATTAAGTCGTAGAATTTCACAGCTGAGGCTAAAGTTGAACTACTGGAATTATCATTCATTTTTCCTATGGCTTCAGTTGATTGACAAGAACACGACTGTGCTCTTTTTAAAATGTTTTTCATAATGTTTCATAACATCAGTTTAAAAGATTGGGTTTAATATTTTTAGTCTCAAAACATGATACAAACTGATTTTCAACACTTGAGCAGCTTTGTAAGTCTAACCCAAAGACTATGCTATTTTCATTGTCAACGACGGATTCTTTGCCCTTGTTTGGTATCATTTTATTATTTATCTTTTATCTTAAGTACTTATGAAAAATAATCGAGCTAAATCTTTGAAATGAAGAAACACCTTTTTTTGAAACAAGTGCATTGTCCAAACCCAGTTGCCATTTTTTTAGTCTGTTGTCCTTACGAGTATATGTTGTTGTTGTAGGTTATTTTTCATTTTCAGGTTGTATTATTTTTCAATCTAGGCTATTTTTTACTGTCTTTCAAAGGGATTTATATTTTTGGGTGCTCATTTTAAAAACTGGGGTTTGAATTTTTTGGGGGAAGTAAAAGATTGCAAATAACTTTATAATTTTAATAACTTTAACACCTCAAAGGACACAGCAAAACGTTGTTGCATGTGTTCTAATAATTTTCGCCTTAGCTTAGCTTAACTTAACAACACATCATCAGCATGCAACCATACTTTAGCCAAATCTTTTTGTTTAAGATAAGCAATAGCCTTGGTAATTTCCAACTCGTTGGCCAGTTCTACATAAGGAGATGTCTTCACACACTCAATACACCTACAAGAACAAAAAAGATATATTTACTGATTTCCAAACAAACAGCTTTTTACTACTTTTATTTTGCTGTACGTGCACAACATGTACAGTGCAAAAGATAAACTGTAATCCACATTTTGCTTGTGTCTCGGCTCATACAGTTCTGGTAAAAAACAAGGATAGAGTCCTCGGTACTATCATAAATAGATTACAATAATATTGTATTTGACCCTCTTCCACTAGATATTTGGTAAAGCGTCTTTAACGTATTTAAAATGCTGCAACAAGTTTTGTCACAGAACACTATGCAACTGCAGCAGATGCTGTTAAGATAGGCTGGTTCCCAGTTCAACAACGCAGGGAATGGCATCTCTTAAAAACAACATATAAAGAATTACATGATACGTCTTGGCCATTATATTACCACCTGGAGGTAGCAAAACCATAGGTAGATTTACGATCAAGTGACTCAACTAACTTGACAGTGTCTCGTGTTAAGCAAACTTTCCAGGACTCAGCCTTAAAATATTTTAATAAGCTTCCGAACAATATCAAAAATTGCAAAACTTGTTCGTTCCTGAAGCAAAGGAACGATTGCAATAACTTGTTTTACCTTTGTTAATTGTAGTAAAGTTTTAGTTTTATAATAATAATTTGCAGTTTTATATTTATATGTTAATATTTATATAATGTTAGTAGTATATTAAAATTAATGTAACCTTTAACAGGGAAGAGCCACTTTTGTTGGATCTGTTAATAAACTATTATTATTATTATTATTATTATTATTACTATTATTATTAGTGATAAGGACCCAATTCCTAGTGGGTTACGTTCACGTGTTGTGTACAAATTCTCGTGTGCAGGATGTAATGCTTGTTATATAGGCGAGACCAGTCGTCACTTCTCCTCTCATGAATGAACACCCCACTGGTGATAAGTCCTAACATATTTACAAGCATCCTACTGAGCCAGGTAATTGCCGTTTGTTAAATTTTCCCAATATTTTTAAAATCCAGGATACATTATTAATGTGATATAATTATTTTCACAACTGAACTTAAATACCAGAGTTAGTAGAGTCGAATGGTTTGGAAACTTGACGAATTTCTTTGTTATATGTTATTGTTCTCTCCTTTTCCCTATTGAAATATGATGTTGACTGCCAAATAACAAAAGTTTTTCAGATGTAAATGAGCAAACGGCAAATAGACTGAAGTGCATCACACCTAAAGCAAAAGATCTTAACCAACTTGAAACAAAGAAACATTGCAATCTTCTTTGTAGTTTGCCGAGTTTCCTAACCAGTCCACTCTAACAACTTTGTTAACTTCTGTCATTATATATATATTGTATCACTCTCTTCACTCTGAAAATGGGATATGAAAATGTCGAAACATGTCTGTAATAAAATTGAAAAGTTTTGTGTTCTTCCTTAAAGGAATTATTGCTGCTTCTTAGACCTTTTGGTAGCATAATTTATTCTATACATGTACTAAATGATTTTCATGTTCATAGGTTAAACTTTTCCATATTCAACAATCTTTCTTTCATATTCAACAGCGCTTTCTTGAGGCAGGTCTTTTAAACACTTGCATCTATATCTCTAATATTCTAAATTTAATGTAGGACTCATTAGAACGAACTCAAATTTAACACTTTTCAATAAATTTTTGAAACACATGTTACCAGTCAAAGCCTTGAGCAAACGAGTTGTCAATAGCAGGAGCAATCAGTTTGGCTGCACCCATTATGTACTTCTCTGCTTTTGCTTTCCTGTACAGAACAACAAAAAACACTTCAACATATATTAATAATAACAATTTCATTTATCTGTCTGTCTGATGAGTGCCTAGTAGGAGTGTGAAACTATAGAGTTTTGGCTTTACAACTTAAGTGTACACCTTGCTCTGCTAAAACTTTTAATGCATATCATATATATTTGAATAATTCATAAGTAATAAGCGTTTTGACGGGTCCGCTGCTTAGTATAAAAAGTAGAGCCATGTATCAGCTCGACAACGCTGTTTCGTGGGCTTATGTCATACTTATCAGGAGATTTTTGAAAACATACAGACTGCTACAAATAACCATAAAGATAATTAAGTAGCATACCAATGCTTTTAATCTGTGGAAGCAAGAGTAAACGAGTTCGTACGCATGTATGATTCAGGTTGGCGGATAATAAATTTTTGATAAATGTCACTACTAGGCAAAAATTGCAGCAATTATTTGCAGTACTGTATGGTTTTGCCTAAGCTATTTTTTAACAAATTGTGTATTCAATGACAATGGCACAAACATACTGTGATAAAAATGGGTTGACTCTAACGTTCAGAATATCTCCCCAATCTTCTAGAATGTTTTACTGTGCTGTATGCAAAAGCTTATCATAAAATTATTAGTGTTGCTTCCACTGTCGTGTAAATTCAATGTCAGAGAGAAAAACTAACTTACATCTGCACAAAATAATAAATATTGCAGCTAGAAAGAATTTTTTTTACATCTAATTTGAAACTAAGTTGCGATAAGTAATTAAAATATAGTTACGTGAAATCGCAAGCAATGATTCGCTAGATAACAGGAACAAAACTCCAATGCAATCTAATGCCGTCAGCAATTTTCTCAATCCGCGAAAATAAAGAAATGGTGTTTCGGAACCGCTTGTAGTTACTCCACTGAATTTCTCTGCTTGTTTTGATAGCCTTTTTGTGTTGGAAATCATGTTCATGCATAAGATCTTTTATGCAAGGTGTTAACCAGGGCACAGAATTACCACGGACGCGGCGCGTGAAGACTTACGCATATTTGTTAGCCGCGGTTTGAAATAGGTCATTGAAATATTCCAACGCTTCATTGGGGTTTTGTTCAAGATCTATTATATCTCATGGAATGCCATTGAAACATTCTGAGAACAATGCAGGGTCGTAATGCTTATAGTTTTTTTTGCCGTAACATTCCTTGGCGGTGGAAGCGGAATTCTACGTAATTTTCTGACTCCGAAAATCGCTGAGTGGTCGGAAAAACCGACCGGTAGTATCCCGGAAACATAAAATTCTGGTCTCGAAGTAAAAAATAAATCAATTAGAGTTCTCGTGTGTTCTGTGATCCTGGTCGGTTTCGTGATTAGTTGTTTCAAATCAAAAAGATTTGTAGTGCGGTGAAAGTTTTTGGTTGCAGCGGTTGGAGTATTAAAATCAAAATTAAAATCTCCAAGCAAATCCGCTTCGGTACCATCTTTCGGCAGAAAATTTAATGTCTCTTCAATACTTGCCGTAAACTTGGTTGCATCACTATTTGGTGGTCAGTAAACTGCTCCGAACAAGATCTTTTTTGAGCACACGACCATCCTGGCATGACGCATGCACATGACACATAACTATTTGAGAAAATTAATATAAAAATTAATAAGGTATGAATTCATACTTCTCTTTTTCAATCTGCCTTAGTCTGTCATTTCTGATAACCTCCAGGATCAGAGATTGTTGAGTGTCATCCTGTTGACAGAAATAAAGCACAATAAATGATGTTTGGGAGAATTCGAGAACTGATCAGTAAAGCACGAGACGCAGTCAAGTGCTTCACTCATCTGCTCGAGAATTCCCCAAACGTGTGCCGTGGTTTTCATAGCGCTATGGAGGCACAGAAAAAATGTTTTATTTCTTTCATAAAATATTTAATCTATTTTCAGGTGTTTGAGAAAGAGAATTACAACGGCATTGTTATTTGTGTTTGTTTCATGATGTGCAAAAGTAAAGAGAGTGACTGTGAGGTTGGGGAGAGATTTTGTGTTTGGAAGATGCAACAAACAGGTTAATGGATTTTACAAAATCTCCTCACGAGGACTAGCTAATACGTCATTTCTATTCTTCATTGGCCTATGAAAACACACCTCTCGGCCAATAGAAATCACTGATTTCTATCTTAAATATTTTATAATAGTGTTTAAAAGTGAAATAACCGTTTCTTCACAAGAGGGGGCCCATTTATCATTATTGCTATTTACCTTTATGTTTACTACAGAGACAAAAATGTGTGTGTCATTGAAATAAATGTCATTTTAAATGAATGAATTGAAAACAACTTTTTTGAGCAATTTTAATGAAAGACAAATAAATTAAGCCCATTGTTTGGTTTTCCATTGGATGTAATCCGGGCCAATGAACAGCAGCAACATAAAATTTGCTCAATTACTGAAAGAATCTTTTCCAAAGATAAGAGGAAAAAGTGGCAGATATTGAGTCAAGGTTTCTATCCAAAAAAAAATGCAGCAGGATAGTCTGACTCATCTTTCCCTGGCATTTAAAATCTCAATCTTCTCTTTGCAATTACTTTCAGTCCGCCACCAATAAGGACTTACTTTCTGACTTGGTATGTTGATACCATATTCCAATATTTTTTGTCTTAAACATTGTTGACATACCCCTGACGCAGTATAACGGTCTTCATCCTCAATTCCTAAACTAACTGATAGCAGCTTCTGGAATGTTTTCTTCATTTTGTCACGATCATTCAACGCATAATAACAGAGCAGTAAATTAAAAGCTGCTTGAAACCCAGCTTTGTCTTCCACAATATGTTCAAATGATGTTACAGCATCACTGTACTGACCGAGCTTTACAAATGCTATACCAATGTTGTGCATAATGTTCATTCTGTAGGTTAAAGGAGATAGTATCGACAACAAATGTTAAAAACTTCAGGTTGACACTAAAATAGTTTTATACATAAATTATGAATTTGTTCAAAAAATATTTTGCTCTTATTAGTATTTAAGATGGGTTGCCTGGAAGCTAAGAACAGTCCAGTGCTTGTGGAATATTCAATCCTGGATACCTGAATGGAACAAAAAGGGTTATTAAGCTTCAAATACTCATTTTTTCTATTCCATAAGCCGACCAAATAGAAGGAGTACTTGCATCTTACGATACAGTAATTAAAACGTTTTATATCAGGGTATTACAAGGAGTTTCCAAAGCAAGTGTAACTTGCCCTGAAAATTTCAAACATAATCTTTATTTGGAAACCCGTTTTTAGTTATATGTATATCAGGTACATGGGAAACTGTTGGAAATCACCTGTTTGGATTCCA
>JAOTRI020088670.1:0-16114 GCA_028564885.2 Zoanthus sanctaehelenae
TTCAAGGTGACGAAGACCAGATGCCTTACTGACGACATCAAGTGCAGGCGTATGAGGTGGCTGGGGCATGTCCTCCGCATGGAACCGGAACGCACCGCCAAGGTAGCCCTAAGGTGGACTCCTCCTGGAAAGAGAAAACCTGGTAGACCAAGAACAACATGGCGTCGCACCATAACATCAGAACTCTCGGAAAACAACCTTACCTTAGGAGAAGCGCAAAACAGGGCTAGGGACAGGCGTAAATGGAAGCAGTTTGTGAAGGCCTTATGTCCCACCGGGGACGAAGAGGAATAAGTAAGTAAGTAAATGTGTACGAGTGATAAGTAGAGAGGCTTATGAGGGTTCAACAACTGTAACACCATCTTTTAGTCTTACCTAACCAAATAGGATCGGAACGAATAGCTTCATTCAACTCAATAAGGAAGTCATCTACCATCTGCAGATTAAACAATGGTTATCAATAACTAATAAATAAATAATCCACAATACAATTGGGTAATATCCGACGAAACCATTTATAATCAACTGATAACGAAGAACTGATAACATTAGCTTACAATAATCATACGCCGTTCTCCTACCAATCTTTTTTTTGTCGGTATAAATTCTGATGTGAAACTCTTTTAAGGTCTGGTATATGTTACTCTAAAGCAAACCCATCAAGTTATATCCATACCTACCATCGTGACCTGCTTTGTAGCACAATAGTGAAGTTTTAAGTTTTAAATGTTAGTCGTTATTATTATTATTATTATTATTATTATTATCATCATTGTTGTTATTATTGTTATTGTAAATATTATTCAATTTTTTTTATATTTCCTCTTTCCTTTCATTTCAATCAAAGCCAAGAAGAAAAGAAAATGAATTTATTTGTCCATACAACAGATTAGCTGACTATGTTTTGTAAAATTGATTAGGATTTGTTTTAACGATCATCGAAATATTTTATTGCTTTCAGATCAATAATGTAAATAAAGTTTATCATTATTAAATTATTATCATCATTATCATCACCATCATCAATATCATAAAATACATAATACACAATAATTAAGGATTAAGATCATAAGCAGAAAAAGCAACACGTAAAAGTAACAAGCTAAATGGGATAAGACTTTAAAAGTTCAAGGATTTTTTTAACGCTGTGCTCCAAGCTTAGTTTTTACCACAGTGCTCCAAGCTTAAATTTTAACGCAGTGCTCCAAGCTTAGTTTTTAATGCAGTGCTCCAAGCTTAGTTTTTAACACAGTGCTCCAAGCTTAGTTTTTAATGCAGTGCTCCAAGCTTAGTTTTTAATGCAGTGCTCCAAGCTTAGTTTTTAACAGTGCTCCAAGCTTAGTTCTTAACGCAGTGCTCCAAGCTTTGTTTTTAACGCAGTGCTCCAAGCTTAGTTTTTAACGCAGTGCTCCAAGCTTAGCTTTTATCGCAGTGCTCCAAGCTTAGTTTTCAATGCAGTGCTCCAAGCTTAGTTATTAATGCAGTGCTCCAAGCTTAGTTTTTTTCGTAACTCGCTTTTTTGAAAAGGTTGCCGATGATAACAATCTAGTGACGAAAATTATTTTGAAAAAAACACGTTTTTTGTTTTTGGTTTTGTGGTCGTAAGTCTGGATATAAATAAGTTTTGGCCGACCATTATTCAAGCTACTCGCCATAGCGATTGTTCTGACAGTTTTGGTCGCCCATTATTCATGGTACTCGCCATAGCGATTGTTCTGACAGTTTTGGTCGCCCATTATTCAAGCTACTCGCCATAGCAATTGTTCTGACAGTTTTGGTCGCCCATTATTCATGCTACTCCCCACGGCGACCAAAAGGTAGCAGATTGGAGCACTGTAATGTCTACGTTTTTTAAGGAATTCAAGTAAAACCCTACATAAAGTTGAAATAAATTCAGGATGGAAAAGAACATGTGTATGAGGTCATAGAATAAAACACACTTACCCTTTCTTCAGGCAATACAGACGCTTTAAAGTGACTAGCGAAAGAGTTTATCTCTTTCTTCCTAGACTCCAAGAACAACTTCACACATGTGTAGGTAAAATATCGGTTACAGATCATCTTGTCTCTGAAAAGATTTACGGAATACCGTGAGACACACAGCTTTCATCACATGATAGCGTACAAAACAAAACAAATAACCAATACTGGTCCTGTCCTATGATGGTCAATCCTACCTTCTTCATCGTGATCAATGTCATTAGCGTTAACCATAAACATCATCAAATGGAACACTTCAAAATGGGTTTTCGTTATTTACAGAGAAATAAATCATTAACCTAAATAAATTCAAAATAACCAGAATATTTTAGGAATTGTTTGACCTAAAAAATCTTATTTAAAAATTTCAATACTTAAAAGGGTTTTCAGGAGCCATATAAAAAGCAAACTTTTTTGATTATTTTCATTCCAAAACTTTGTTCAGATGCAACCTCTTTGAAATCTGATAGTAACATTTTTACATATTGGAAGGGAAGGGGAATATTACAGCCATTAACACAAACCTCTCTACTCTTTCCATCATCCTTTCAAGCTGTGCTTGAATGGTGAGCAGTGACTGACGGCTCTCGGTCAGATACTTAATGTATGGCTTTCTCTTTTTATAATCTTCCTCCAATGATTCCATTAACTTTTCTGAGCTGTGTTTAATAATAATATTAATAGAATAATAACAACAATAATAACTTTATTTAGGTGTCAAGTTTATAATTATTTAGAAACGATTTAACGTCCTTATTCTAAAAGACACAGATGCTTAACAAGTTTGCTGAAATTCGAAAAGTATCTGAAGAGTCTCTTAGCCAAGAAGAAACGCCGCCGGTGCCATACCAGGTACGAAATTTATATTCTTCACAAGTACCTGATTTTCTTCTTTTATAACTAATATCTTTAGATCTTATATTTATCACTTTTATTCTTACACTAGTAATCGCGATAACTGTAATCAATAACTTTGTCTTTTGAGCTATGGACATTAAAAATGAACCATAATCAAAACAAAAAGCAAACGTTTATTCTTTATGGCATGGGGCATCAAACAACACAACCTAAACATCGGCCACTTACAGAAAAGGTAAGTGAAGAAAATAAGAAAAACACAGGCCGCCTTGAGCATAATTGTATAACCTACAAATAGCTCGTACCCACCTTCCCTCTGCCAGGTGTCTCACACTTCGTATGGTCTCGTGAAGTTGGGCAGCTAAAGATCTGTCCTGTAGGTTGATAGCTTCAGCAAGTTGAACGTGCAAAAATGTCATTAACTGTGTGGCAACACTCTTTGATCGAAAACTTCTGTACATGGGAATAGAATAGTGTTGAAGGTGAGTCATAATAAAAGAAATAAACCACGAATATTTCGCTCTGATTGTTTAATCTAAAACGTTCTGAACGCATTGCTCATAGTATACATCACAACATCCACCAAAAATGTCTCCTTTCAGTATTTGTAATTTATTTATCAAATTAAAAGTAACAAACTGGGATTTTGTGCAAGAAAATTTTTGCAAACTACAAATGAGAACCGCTGTTGTCTTGACTCCATTTCATCAAACGTATACTACTATATTTATAAATTGGAAAATTATTCGTTCATACTGAAAGTGAGGAATGAAATTCAATGACTTTTCCATGACTAAATTCCACTTTCCATGACCCAGAAATATCGTGAAATCAAAGAACCCACTCCAGCACTACAGCCTACTTGTAACAAGCCTAGAGATTTCAGAAATTTCGAGAAACCACTTTTCGGTTCTGTGCACCATATTGATGGGAAATTGTCCGAAACGACTCTTTGTTTCTTTAAATTTTGATCATGCGAGACGTTTTTTTGATACAGGAGACTAATAAATGGAACATTTTAGTAAGCAAAAATTACGTATTTTAGATATTGATATCTTTGGTATATTTAAATAGCTATCTGAACTCCATGCATTCTTCTTTTGATTAAACTTAATGCTAATAGGGGAAACCTATAACTACTCAATTACAACTTAATAAACTAAAATGGAATTATATATACATATGTATAAAATATAAAAACTATTCAAACCATATAAAATCAATTACAAGTATTAAGATCCCAAACCCCCATCCGGCTAAAATCCCACCTTAAAGAGATGTAATTTGGCCTCAGTACGAATGAGATTTCTTAACGTCATAGACCTTATTCATAAATGGCGGTGATTTCGATATTCTTTTGTATTAGCCCTACTAACCTCGTTTTGAGTAACATATTCTTTTGAAAGTTTAACCCAAGAACGAGGCTAGTAGGGCTAATTTGAATGAAGACAAAAGGATATTAAAACGGCTGCCATTTGTGAGTAAGGCCTATATTGAAAGCTCTTCTAGGGTTGTTCTTATACATAGCTCGAGGGTATGGTATAGAGTTGAGTGGAACACTCCTGACCTGGCTCCTCACATTTTCTTGTTGATCATCAAATTTTTTTTTTTACCTTACTGGTTCTTTTCAATTTTTTAAAGGCTCTTCTATTTTTCAAAACGTTTGACAGTTCCTGAAACCCCTCCCCCCCCCCTATGTAAACTTTTCTTCCTTGTTCTGATTGTTCACTTACGATCTCTTTAAGGTTGTATTTATCGATTTCGTTGTTCAACCCCTGTGGGAAACCTGGGGGGATTTAGTTCATCCAGAAGCCCAGGAAATTCTAGAGCTTATTGAAGAAAACAGGCAGTGGTACAATGAACAAATGATCGAGAAAGAAAGAGACAAGGATGACGGCCGAGAATCCACAGAAACCAACCCCGTCCTGAAGGGTAAAAGGGTTAGTTGGCAGGGCATGAGGAAAGAGGCCATTGATTGGTCGGATTCTGAAACCTCAGGTAAGTTGTGTCACTAATATGTTATCTTGTGGGTAGCTCAACTGGTAATTTGTGTGCTTCTGGCCTCTATGGACCTGCTTTGCTACCTGGTTTAAGTGTGAGTGTAAGAGTGTCAGATTGTTCAAAATAATCCGAAATTCGACTAGTTTACAAACGAAGAACAAAAAATCCATGTGTTCTCATTACTGAATTGCTTTACCAAACGCATCGTTAACCGACACCTGACTTTTTCCATCTTTGTCAATGTATTTTGAGGTCAGACATACCTTTAATACGTCGCTGCATATATTACGTAGCGTGTTCCTTTCTGGATAGTTTTTATTTTGTGATCAGTTGTAATCGACTTTACGTTTTTGTGAGCTTTACAATTTTGATTGGTTTTCTCTTACGAATAAATGGGTATATGTATGGAAACGTATTTGTTCCATTGTATTGTCCAGTTTATGTTATGCTCTATAACATTAAAAAAAATCCTTCTTAGGCAATACGCTCAACAAAAAATTAAGTACAGAGATAAAAACGCCTAAAGACAAGTTTCTTTGCATCGCGACAAGTAACCAGAAAATAGTATTAATTGTTTAAGCATTACAGCACAACTTTCTATGACTTTATCGGCGAAATAGAGCACGCGTGATGTTGGGAGAAACACGAGAACGTTGTAAAGTCACAAGCCGCAGGCGAGTGATTTTACAAAGTTTTGAATGTCTCTTCAAACATCACAAGTGCTCTGTTTCGCCTAAAATTTATAAAAGCTGTGCTCTAATGCCTGTATGATATAGCGGCAAAACAAGTGGCAAAACAAGCAAGCGAAAACCATGACTTTATCATTGTAGTAAAACATAGATTTGAACCAATCAGAGCGCGCGTTATATCGTAGCTATATTATAATTAATTATTTTCGTTTATTAATCCAAATCATTTCTTCAGGTACAGAAAAAGAGAAACTGCAGCTTTTACTGCCAGTAGGCTTCCGGCAAGTTATGGAGCAACATTGAGGGTGTTTCATGAGGTATTTATCCACCTACATCCTTCAGTACAGTATCTGTTTTTAATTTTCGAAAGTTTCTACGTTCAATTTTAATACTTTCCACTTGAAACAGAAACCTGAAAATCTAATAAAAAAAATTATTTTTCAGATTGCAAGACGAAAACCTAATTATAGACCAGAAACATTTCTTGATTTTGGTTCTGGTACAGGAACTGCCGTCTGGTGAGGGTGAACGTCTTTTGTCTCACAACTTAAAACTCTAATCCCTTCTTTTCCTCATTAAGAAAACACTGAATGATTAACTTTAACCTTCGGTATAGTACTAAGTAAATATTAATGTTCCCGTCGTTGTATAGTAGTCTTTATTTTGAAACCTGTATAGGATGTTTTGCTAATTTTAATTGTAATGTCTTCTATTCCTGTCCTGAGTGTGTCTTGGTGCTTTGGAATTAGCTTGCAATCGGAAAGATGTATTATTTGGTTCTTTTGTTTATAAACGCCTTGTACAATTATGGTTTGTTTTTCAAAAAAAGCATGATGTGATGAATTGTTATAATTATGTACATATACAGTATATTGCATTTCTTTAGCTGTTGAATCGTTACAGGATGGTTAAATTAATTAGAGAATTCTTTCGAAATCGCCTGGATTTTTTTTGCAACCCTAAAAAGGTAGATAAGTATCGCAAAAGTTTAAACTTTTTCTTTTCTTTGGCATAATTACAATCTGATGAAACTTTCAGGCTTAGTTAAATTTTCTGAATGAATAACATTTCGTTGAAAAAGCAATCAGTTTTACTTCTGTGCATTTCTTTACTAGTGTAAAATATGATTCGTTAGCAGGGGATGCAATGCTATTGTAGCGTTAAAGATGTTGACCAATAGAGGATGCAGGTTTCAACATCCAAAGATGTAGTATTCCATTCAGTTTCTATTCAAAACATTTACATCAGAATGATTTCGGAGGTTTTTAAATATATGTTATCATTTAATTTCTGACTTTTTAGTAAGTATTGCTATCATTGTAAATCCAGGGCAGCACATGAAAAATGGGGGCAGTCCATCCAAGAGTACCAGTGTGTGGATGTTTCAGAAGATATGAACACGGCTGCAGAGTTTCTTCTTCGAGGTAAAAAAATGTTTTCGGAACGTAGTTTTGACACGAATAGGGATTCGAAATTCGTAGTTTTAGATTCGCCTTGGTTTTTTTGTAGGTTTTGTTTATTTATGTAAAAATTTGTATTAAATATTTTTTGTTGTCACTCTTATCAAACACAATCGAACGAGCTGGTACAGAGAACACTCGCAGTATCGAGAAAATGTTGCCTACGTATTACTTCCAGTTCAAGTATGGCGGGTTGTGCAACTGGCAAACGTTTGTTTTCCATATTGCTTAACATTTCTATGAGTTCTTTCTTCTCCTGCTTCATTGCGTAATAACAATGTTGTCTTCACTCTCTCTGTCGATTTTGCTGTCACTTGATTCATCCTTTAGAGTCACAGCCTATAAATACATACATGTACAAATACATGAAATTACATTTTGCGCTATATACAAACAAACTCGGGCACTCACTGATTAAACCTTGCATCTTTTTTGCTTTTTGATTTAAAGAGAGGCATGAACAACTTAAGTGCTTTCTTTATTAACATTTTGTTAGTTTGTTGTTTGTTGACGATAAGACCGAGATTATCTCATGCAGCCACATGCTTTGAACCTTTGATCTCTCTTCTATCACTTTTCTTGTTTCTGCCTTCATGCCTTAGTTGTGAAGGATTTTCATTCTTTCCAAGGTGCTGGTGAGATGAGAAGACGTTAATTCAAACTAGCTCTTTTTTCGTTATAAATTTGGTAGAAAACCACGACGTTGTTTCATCCAGGTTAAAACTTTTAATATCAATGGATCTCTCGTCGGACTAAACTCTTAGTACCCGCTTGATTTTAATACGTGTTCTGGAATACGTATCAGGAAGAGTATTAGAACATTTAACCTTAAAGAATTTCAATTTAAAGAGCATTTCTTGCTTGTGACGCATTTCCCTAACAATAATTCCGAAGAATTTACGTTATTTGCTCGGCGAAGGATGGTTAATATTTTCTGAATGAACTGGATAGTCGTTTATTATTTCCACTGTTTAATTTTTTGGTAAGCGTCTAAAAAATCTCGCATATTACTTTAGTGTGAGATTTTCATGTTGAGTCTTACAATTTTCTTTGGTATGAAACAAGATGCTTGTTAAAGGTACAGCCTGTTTGCATATTTCTGGTGAAACAGTTTCTGGTGGACAAAAAACGTGACAAGAGAGCTATCTATTTTTTCGAAATGTCTAGCGCGTTATGAGAGGCACTGCTAAACAGCGAAACAGAAGCGGAATTCTTAATTTAACCCCACCCCAAATCCTATATAATGCTAACCCCGGTCCTAGGGATATGGTCGGGGTTAGGGATTTAGGGTCGGGATTAGGTTTATGGCTAACTGTTTCGCTGCTGTTTCCGTATCCAGGAGTGGCTATCTTGAGATTCATTTTCAAAGGGGTTCAACGTAATGAAGTCATTGGGTCAGTGTATGATGATAAACTTTGTCAGCCCATAACCTAGCATAAAATACGAATGTTTCCCTTACTTTGAATAGAAATTCGTGGTTGGAAGACGCAAGAAACGTTATCGATCTTTTAAAATATCTTTGGGAGGAATATCAATATCAATAAGCAATTATGAAAATGTATTTACATCATTATGGCTATTTAAACATATTCTATAACACGTACTCAGCACTTCTGTAATTTCTTTAGAATCTGTATCCTATTTGTACCGGGATAGGGACTGTTAGACAGTTCTTTGGGCATACGTGCTAATTTTTTTCCCACAGACTGACGTATCTATTTAGGTAACAATGTGTGTTTGTTAGTTTGTTTAATAACTTGTTTCTTATTCAGGAAATGATGATGACAACAGTCCTTTGTTCATTCCAAGGGTTTATTTCAAGAGATTTCTACCAATCTCTAACAAAGTGAGCCAATATATATGTTTACGTAAATATAGTGTGGGTTTTTCTATCGGATTTATCCCATATAGAAGTTAAATGAGGCTATGAGACCTAAGTAAACTTATAAGTCAGCGGTTTTTCGAATAAGGATAGGCTTTGTATGATTAGATTTAGGGTTTGGATTAGGGTTGGGACTGACTTTAGTGTTAGGATAAGGTTTGGGTAAAGTCGGAGCTGGCTTTAATGTTAGGTAAGGTTAGGGTTAGAGTAAGTTTGGGGCTGGCTTTAGTGTTAGGTAAGGTTAGGGTTAGGGTAAGTTTGGGGCTGGCTTTAGTGTTAGGTAAGGTTAGGGTAACTATAATAAAGTTAGAGTCTGGTTAAGGTTAGTTTGTATGATTAAACAATAGTCGGTCACAATACGGAAATTTAACCCAGCTGATAAAGCCGCAATTGGGAAAGCAGCCCTAGTTGTTCAAAACTCGATTAACACTAACCAAGGCCGGTTAAATATTTTACCCTTCCTCTTCTTTCTAACCTTACAGAGAGGTATTTGAGCTGTAATTCGGGGATTATCATTTTTTTCCCGAACAGTAAATTCTTATTATAAATAGGATCGTTGACCTTTTTTTAGAAAATAAATTTCTCCTTCAATATTTGCTGCAGTGCTCAAACAACCCAATCCAGGTCATTTTCTAGTCTGTTCATTAATGTCATCTCACGCGTAACATGATTATGGAGATTACGTTTAGAGACCTTAAGCAAAGGCAACGACGGTAGAGAACAAGAGAAAATACAATAACTGCACGTTGGAATGCATCGAGTGGAGCAAATGTATCATTTTGTAGAGATGTTTAAAGAGATCTGAGATGGAGATATACTGTTTGGGGTGAAAATGGTTTAATACAACTAATATCTGTTAGTATGGATTTTCAATACATTTATAAAAGTTAGGTTATAAACGTTAACTCTGCAAATAGGGACTGTTGTCTCACCCATTAATTTTAAAATTAAGTATTAATTGATTTTGTGTTATGATAATGTTCAAACGACGATTCCTTATTTTAGGTGTTAACTTTTATAACCAAATTTTTAGAGTTAAATTTGTAGTAAGATTGTATATTTTGAACTTTTTTAAGGTAACGTATGATATTGTGGTCGCTGCATATTCACTCAGTGAGCTTCCTAAATCGTCTTTGAGAAAAGCTGCTGTCGCGAATCTCTGGGGGAAGACAAACGACTTTTTGGTTGGTGGTATTTTATTACTGTTCTTCATCATTCTTGGTGTAAAACTGTCAACAGAATCTTGTTAAATTAAAGAACTATCAGAAAAAACATTCATTTCTATGAGAACAAATAATTATCTTGGTATAAGTTGTAATTCATTGGAAAGAAATTTTGGTATGTGTTTCTTTTCTTTATATGTTGCAGGTTATAGTTGAGTACAGTAACACAGAAGGATTCGAAATCACACTTGAGGCCAGAAAATTAGTTTTAAAAGTAAGTACAACTTATCGCTTAACTCGTAGAATTGGAATTCTTTTTCTTTGCGAACGTTTAATTATATAACTGTTCTTGTAAGAACAATATATGGCATCATCACCATAAGGTTTACGGTGGTGGGAAAATATGGATTCACTGGATACAAAATTAAAATCCATGTTTACAACAAGCCTCAAGATAATTAAATGATGAGCTGAGTTCTTGCTAATTGGGAATAGTGCCATGGTGAATATCTATATTAAAGCCTCCATTGCAATATTTGTTCATGGTCAGGCAGTTGTTGGAAGAGCTGCTTCCAACAGTGGTACACTTGCTGCTGCTGTCATAAGACTCTACCAACCCCTATTAACTTGATTCGCCATTTGTTGTTCGCTAATCCAGCTTGTCAACTCAAAAGTAACTTGCTCGTTGGAACTTTCTACCCCCTAGAATACTCTGATATTCCTTTTGTTCTAGATGGCATATGTGGAGCTACCAAAAGCAATTAGATAGATAATTCTACTCCCCTAATTTGGCATCCTAACTCTGCTTAATCAATCAAAGATTTCAATGCGGTTATTCTTGGTGACTTTGAACTTACAGAAGGATTGATTTGTATTCTAAACACCAGATGAGAATTTGCAATTAAAAAAGATATGGGTGTTAACATCTCTGAATGAGTTTTACAAAGCTTGCAAGCTTAAGGAATGCTAATAAATTTCATTCAGTGTGGGAAGTTGTTTAGCTACTAACTATATAAAGAATTGAGACTTTTGGAGGAGCTTTTTTATTCCAAATCAATGTCATACCAGGATAGAGTCTGAACTTAGGATCTAAACAGCTCCTTACAAGAGTGGTAAGTACCAGAGGAGTGCTTCAACCAAATAAAAGAGTCTTCCAATCCTTGATTTGGGTTGTAGTTTGAAATAATGCTCCAAGTAGAAGAGGGGTCAACAAAGTTGCTTGGCCACTCATTGTTATTGCTAATCACATTGACCTTGGAACTTTCGGGGAACAGATGCATTAAATGAGGCATAAAATTGGTCCAAATTAGAGGCCTAGTTTACTGTATTTGTCAAACCAAAGTGATGCACTCTCTTCGTTGCACTTGATGTCCTTATAGAGAAGTTCTCTCAGTTTTAATAATTTAGGGGCGTATATCTTAACAATAATAATAATAACAATAATAATAATAATAATAATAGTAATTTCACTAATAAACACGATAGTCTGCCTGATAATATCAATCAGCACTTTAAAGTCTTACGAAAATGTAAGGCTAAACATGACTGTTTAATTTATGAAATGTTATACATTAGGGAATTGTCACCTTCTCTAAATGTCCACAGTGAATCAATAAAGGCAAAGTTATTTATATAACATTCTTTATAACACCTAGAATGCAAATTATGCTTTCCATCTATTTTAAAACTCAAGCACTTGTATTTATTTTAACATTTGATAATGGAGATAAGATAACTTCGAAACGTCGTGGAAATAAAAATTTAGTCAGTTTTTCGTTCTTAATAGTAATAATAACAACAATAATAATGTTAATGGTCTTTATTAAAAAAGATTCATCAAACGTGAAAACTTTACATTATATAGAAAATTTAAAATAACATAAAACAAAGGTGGTTCATCATACTACTATTGATTAAAATGATATAAAAACGATTGTTATTGATTTGCGTTCATTCATAATAAATTAATATGGTTTAGAAAAGAGACATCGATTGATAAAATAGAGGATATTACATAGGTGCGCGGAGATACGGATTTTATCTTAGAGTGTTGAAAAAATATCTCACAAGTGAGCGTAGCGATAAAATACTTTGCGGCCGTGCTGAATGAATCACTAAGATGCCGTGAAGCACACTGAAGGTGTAATAATGGTAACGTGTTATTTTTCACCAGTGAAAATAACAAGTTTTCGAAACGGAGAAATATAAGTATTTTATGGATAATTATATGATAAAGCTTGTTTATAGTGCTCTGTACAGATTTTTGGTAGCACATAGTTATGCTCTCTGTTGCGAAGTAAACGTGTTCTTTTGGGCGGCAGAAGTTCATGCAAAATCTGACCATGATCGCATACTTTTTCAAATAGTTGTTTACCTTCTAGCTGCTAGAGAACAAAATTATACCTAGTTGATGAGTTTTGAAGAAACTCGTTTCTTGCAGGGCCCGCGCTATTTTGTAATAATCTATTTTAAAAAGACAATAAAATTAGAGTGAAGACGGACGTCTGCCTTTATTTTGAGGATAAGAAAGAATGTAGGATCACTAGTAACAATGGTGATAATGTTTATGGTTTTCAGTAATATTGAGAGCATAGATAATTTATGATAATTACGGCGGCGGGGAAACCGAAAATGACAACAGAATGGTGATGACCACGGGATGATGATGACAATAGAATGGTGATGACGACAGGATGATGATGACGACAGGATGGTGATGACGACAGGGTGATGATGACGACAGGATGATGATGACGACAGGATGATGATGACGACAGGTTGATGATGACGACAGGATGATGATGACAACAGAATAATAATGACGACAGAATGGTGATTACAAAACGATAATAAATATGATGACGGCAGGATAATGACGATAACGAAACGATAATAATGACAGGATGGTGATGACAATATGATGATGATGATGACGACAGGATGATAACGATAACAGGATAATAATAATGACGACAGGATAATAATGATTTTGACGATGATCACAGGAGGATGACGACGACGATAGGATGATGATGATGACGACGACTTGATGATGATGTCGACGTCATGATGATAATGAGGACTGGATGATAATGATAACTGTAGGATGATTATGATGGCAACAAGATGATAACGATGATGACAGGATGATAATAATATTAACGATGGAAGTAAGATGACTATAGGATAGTGATGGTGACGGCTGTTGTAATTATTTAAACTAATATTCTGTTGCATAGTTAGTTACACAGGTAAGTTGTGGTTGACTTAATATTTGAGTTGAAAGAACAACCAATATCGTTGAATCAGATTAGCTGAAAGATCCCAGTCCAAATTATTAAAATCTCTACTGCCTTCCTCATTACCTTTTTGCAGAGTAGTTTCGTCAGCTGTTAACAAGAACAAACGTTATTTTTATTTGTTAATGTAGCGATTTGTCTACTGTATACCTTAAGTATTAAATACTATAAATAGAGCCATTTGGTGTATGTTTAATAAGCACCGAACAGACAGTACTTAGCACAAGGCACGTTTTGATTGACGTGGTTTTACTGTCGACTAAAGGCAGCATTCATATTTGTAGCTCAATATAGCTATTATTCTAAAACTTACTGTGATATTGATCTTTTGCAGTTTAAGCTTATCACAACAGTTGAAAATCTTAAGAGTTATGTGGACGGAGGTCAACTCACGCCTGAATTCGGAGGCACTTTTCATTACGACCACGATGAATGGATTCGATTTAGGATTGTGAGTATCTCTTCCAGTATTCGAGTTTTAAACAGTTGTAAAGAAATTACGTTGATTGTCATGGGAATATGTTAATAACTATCAACTTCCAAGACTTAGATCTTCGCGTTGGTCGAAATCCCGTGTTTTCCTCGTATGTACAACAGAAGAAAAAAGGGCTGGAATTACAGACTTGTACAGCATCAATTAATTGAAACTAATTTATTATCGGCTGCATTGATATCAGTTCAGTGTCTTCGTGATTTCACTTTATTTTAGGCTATCGATACTTGTTTGCTAATTACATTCATTGAGGACCAAACTCGATGACGATGAGTCAATATGCATTTTTCAATCGATTTTTATCAAACATGACGATTTTTGGCGATTAGACTGTCCTTCTATGATAAAATGAGTGAAACATCTTCCTACTCCTTGTCGAGAAGGTATGCCGACGATCTGTTACAATTTAATTCAATAATTGAAAACTGCTTGAAGTTAAAGTGTTTGTTTCTATTATGAACAAAAAAGAAAGTTTTAAAAAATGATATCAAAAGTATTCAATTACCGTCTTTAAAGATGTTCAGAGTTAAGTTTTGATTTTTAAACTTATCAGCGAAAGTTTTAGTTTAATCATAAAAAAGAAATTAGATTCTTGGCTGGTGATTATTATAGTTCTATGTAAAATTTATTATAGAATTCGTTAGCATGAAATTGCAAGCTTGAAGAATCCGCAATAGGCTGTGAAGAAGTTTGTTCTATGATTTAAAACATACCAAAGTGATATAATTGTTTTATTAAAGCTTATTAAATTTTGAGAACTTGATCGTTCTGTATTTCGCTTCAAATCAAGTGTCCTTATAGATTGCAGTCTTATATTTGTATGTAAAACATTGCCTCGTTTTATCAAATTTAACTCTACTGTATTTATCTGACTCGCGCAATAACTTTTCAAATAATTTTTTATCATACTACTTTTTTCTAGCCTAGCAGGGTAAAACTTTTAAACTTTTAAGAAATAAATTACCAAATTGACCTTTTGCCAAACAATAAACATCTTCCGGGAACAATGCTAGACTCTTTTTTAAGAAGAGAAAGCCCTTGTGAGATAAAGGGAAGGAAACACTCACGACACGCAGCCAAGTTCGAGAATAAAAAATTCAAAAAAAATGTTCTAGAGCTTTCGTGTTTAATCTTTCTAATTATTATTCTAATGTGATGTGGTTTCTAACGAGCAATATTTCTCTTTGTATTGGACTTTAGTTCTTGTTCTTGTTATATAATTATTCGTTTATTGTTTTAAAAATTAGAAAAGTGCTCATATTTAGTTTTGATTTGACAAAACTTAGAATGGCTTTCGCTGTTGTTTTTGAAAACATACATTGTAGTTGTACTTAATTGCTTCCGAATAACACTGTTACTTGATGTGATTAGCTTGTCTTGTTGCTTGAAATCTCAACAGAGATTGAAATCGTATGGATAGACCTGTTTTTTCCCAAGTTTTATAGAAAGTGTTGTGGATATCAATTTAAATTAAATGTTTCTGTGAAGGCAATATTGAAACTTTCTGCGTGACGTGTTTTTATGTTAGTTTAAAAAGTAAGTTGGGTGAGAGGGGTAGTAGGAGGAATATGAGGGAGGAATGTTCCAGTCAGTTCTTCGACACACTCAAATTAAAATAAAAGCCTTTTTTAAGACTGCTTACAAACCCGTTATACAAAAATTAAAACTGGTTTGAAAATTTCAATCTAAAGTGTAAATTCAAACCACAACATATATATGAGAGTATTTTCTCTAAGTTCATCCATTATCCAAGATGAATATTTGAATTTTATTATCAAAACTGACAGAACGTTGATTATATCATTGAATCATGTTGTGTGTCAAAAACCTGTGTTCCTTTTGATATTCTCTTTTTTCCTCATGAACAACAATAAATAAATTAACACTATTAGCACGACATTGAAATTTTAGCAGGAATAGCCAGCTGGTCGTTTTAATACGTAGTTTAGTCAATGCCAGACCTCAGATTGGGTGATCTTTGCTGATAATTAACTCAAACATTAGCAGCACGCCGATAAAGGCAATGGCTATGAAAGTCTCAACCTTGAGAGTTTTTAGTATAAAACAATTTAGTAATATAAATGTAAATTCTACACCGTAAAAAAAGAAATACTTACTGACGTTTCGGACGTTAGTCCTTTGTCGGAGTAAGGACTAACGGCCGAAAGAAGGACTAACGTCCGAATCGTCAGTAAGTATTTCTTTTTTACGTTGTAGAATTTACATTTTTATTACTAAATTGTTTCTTTAGAAACACCGACGCAGCTCAAACTAGTTTACCGCTAGTTA
>JAOTRI020088681.1:0-16113 GCA_028564885.2 Zoanthus sanctaehelenae
CGGCTCGGGATTTACAATCTTTTCTCGTGTTCTCCCAACATCCCGCGTGGTTTATTATGCCGGTAAACCCATAGAAATTATCGTTTATTGCTTAACTAAAACACGGCTTAGGCTTCTTTATTTGTTAATGCAACTGAAGACCGATATCTAGATGTCGCGACTGTAATTAATAAAAACGTTGAATCAAGTAACTTAGTAGCACTTCAACTGCTACTCTAAATTTTCTAAACTCTAAATCTTTTGATCTTGAAACTATTGTTCTTTTCTTGTACTAAATTTGATTCTCCTCCTTAACTATCTATAATTAATTGTCTTAATTATAGAATTGTCTTAATTATAGACTCAACTAATATAAATAATATCAATATTTGTAACTAGTATTTGTACCAGCTTTGTCTAGCTCTGCTATTGGCTGGGACAAATAGCTTACTATTCTTATAAATAAGTAATAATTGACAAAATAAAGTTGTTGTTATTATTTAAAACAACAAAAAAAAATTAAAACTGAAATTCTTACTTGCACGGACTAACAATTCCTGACAATAATTTAGAAACCACGGCAAAACGATATTTTTCCATAAAGTTATATTTCTAACATCAGTTGACTCAAAACACTCATTTTGCAAGAATCGTTTTACTTTCATTTACTTAGAATTATAGTAATATTATTAAAATGTGATAAATATGTATATTATATATATAGACAAAGAGAAAAGAAATTAGCCAATAAAAACACGGTAGCCAAGGAAATTAAAAACAAAGATAAAAAAAAAACATTAAAATGAATAAATTAGAAACAAGTAAAACGTTCATTCATCCCATTGGGATTAGGTGTACCCAATTAGTGAATGAGTTACATATCTTTAGTTTTGCGGTAATCATTGTTGACGCTAACCAAAGATTAGCCAAAAACAATTTAAAATCCAAAAGAGAATGGTTAAGCGAATTAAAGTGGCAGGAAACTGCCGGGTTTAGTTGAATCGTTATTGCGAACATCATAAACTCACCATTTTTTTTTTTTTTTCAATTTTACTTCGAAGAAGGACTAACGTTCAAAACATCAGTAAGTAGTCTGTCTTTTATACACAAAACACCGACGCAGCCCACAATAATAATATATTGTATCAATAAATAGTTAAAAGATCAATTTCCTTACCTTGGATTTCAAACAATCTTCTAGATACTCGTCAGGTGTCACTTTAGATCCAGCGATTTCCTGTTCCAAGAAAAAATCTCTCAAAACCAAACCAAAATCTGGGAAATGTTTACTCAAGTCTTCAGCATTAGCCTCTTTGTTTGCTTCTACTCTGACTTTTTCAACCATTTCCGTGGCCAGCCTGGAAGTAGAGTTGAATGTTGTACTCAATAACTTATCGATATCAGTATCAACTAGTATTTTGGGGTATAGAGTTCAATGTGTTAAAATAATCAATATTCTGTTGGTTAATCAGTATCAACTAGTATCCTGGCATATAGAGTTCAATGTGGTAATATAATCAATGTTCTATCGGTATCACTATCAACTGGTTAAGCAAGCAGTATAAGGTTCAATATGATACTTAATATTCTATTGGTATCAGCCCAACTGGTACTCTGGAGTATATAGCTCAATGTGGTACACAATATTCAATTGTTATCAGCATTAGCTGGTAGCCTTGGGTATAGTGTTCAATGCTTTGTACTCAATATTCTATTGGTATCAGTATCAACTGGTATCCTGGGGTATATAGCTCAATGGGGTACTCAATATTCAATTGGTATCAGCATTAGCTGGTAGCCTTGGGTATAGTTTTTAATATTGCACTCAATATTCTATTGGTATCAGTATTAAATGGTACCCTTGGGTATAGGGTTCAATTTTGTACTCAATTTCTTTTGGTATCAGTATTGAATGGTACCGTGGGTATATGCAGCTCGGAGTGCCTTTTTTTATTCTGTTGGTATCAGTATTAACTGGTACCCTGGGTATAGAGTTAAATGCGGTAATAAAATCAATGTTCTATTGGTACAGTATTAGTATCAAAGGACTACGGGGTTTTAAAACCTTTTCCTGGCTGTCGCGGAGGAAAAGCTATAAAAACCCTTTTAATTTATAATTATATTTTTTCTGTGTTAATATACATTTTTCATTAACTTTTTGCCTATTTCTTCGCATCTCTAAAATATTCTTAGCAATTTGTAAACATGTAAACCTTTTAATTGTATTTTGTATATAGGAAAGTTTTTGGACACCACAGAAACTATGTATAATAGGATCTTAGGATATAGAGCTTAGTGTGGTAAGTAATATAATCAATCTTCTAATGGTATCTGGTAGCTTGCATTTGTATCAGCATAAATTGTAGGAGAAGTTGGGGTAATACATTAACTCAGTAGAGGAGGGGTGGGTAAGTAATATAATCAATCTTCTAATGGTATCAGCATAAATTGTAGGAGGAGTTAGGGTAATACATTAACTCATTAAAGGAGTTAGGGTAATACATTAACTCAGTAAGGGAGGGGTGGGAACATTTCTTTGAACTTAACATAAATGACCTATTCTGAAAACTTGCTTTGCTTAAATTTCGTTTTTCTTTAAATTACTATTAAAACTTTGCAATATCAAAATAAGAAGTGAAAAAAATGGGAGTACAAGAGGCTAATGGTAAACAGTTTTTTCTTGGAGGGGAGGGGCGGGTGGGTAGGATAGAAATATTTATGCACTTACCGTAAAGTCTGTATGGCGTTTTGATCAATTTTACTAGTAGAGTTTAGAATGAAATAACTGCTTGCTAGAACAGCTAGAGTGAAAATGTTCACATCATGTGTTAGGTCTCCCTTCTTAGGATCTTCCAATCCCTCAGTATCTAGGACAACCAACAGATGATCATCTAGGGTAGGATGGGGCTTGCACCACACCCAAATATCTTGGGAAAACAAAAGTATTATTAATTTAGTACCATTTCTACAGTCTGATTTATCCTTAAATTGGTCATGATCCCGTTTGTGGCTGGGGTCTCAGAGAGAATTAAAAACTTTCTCAAAACCCACACAATACAAAATACGATCTTTAAACCCTTAGAAAAATTGTGCGATAATGTGATGATGTGGTAATCAGTTTGTACGTGTAAATGAAAGCAAACCAAGTTTTCTGTTTCAGAATTGTAGCAGATTGTAAATGTTTTCTGCAGAATAATTACATTGTATTTTAAATCAGTAAACTTAACTTTAAATGCTATATATGTTTGTTTCTTGTCATTGGCTTTTATATTTTTTTAAGCAAGACGCACTTAACTTTCAGCCATCGAGTCACGCAGAACGAAGCATGCGCATCAAGCAGTTTAGCCAGCTGATGAAGGTTTGAGAGTTAGCCGAAACGTCTTGGTATATTGTCAGTGACAAAAAACAAACATATACAGCAATTATGTCATCTCCTGGCTACACTTATTCAATTTTTAAACTTAACTTTATTTACTAAGAATTCTCAAAATACAATAGAAATTTTAGCTTTGTTGCATAACTTTCAACTGATGATTAGTTTACATGAATCTATGTATGATCTGGTAATTTCCCCGCAAGATGACTTCCGAAATTTCGAAGGTGGACGTACATGTGAAGAGCGTATATATGTTAGTTTCTATAGATTTATACATAGTTATGGTGATAACTGATATAAACGACAAAAGACTTCGCATTCTGATAATTTTGAATACTTTTTTATGATGACAAAGCTAGGCCACAAAACTATTCAAATTAGGCTTTCTTTATAACTTATATAACTAGTACTTATAAAGAAAGCTTAATATGGACAGCTTTGATAAGAACAATGAGGCTCAGATTGACGGTTAAGAACAAGCTCAGGCTGAGGCTTGAAATAAGGGAAAATGTTTCTATTTCAAACTTTACTAAATCTTGTAATCACATTCGCAATGTGCACAGTAAAACACAGAAGAACCGTTTCACATTCAGTATACATATAGATCTATAGACTATACTATTGTCTCAAATGATCAGCACTTACCAGTTTATGTTATTCTAAAAGTTTCTCAGATGATCAGCACTATTATTTTATGACATGTCCTTTTGTTTTAATATTTTTTGTAGAAATAAAACCCGAAATTAAGAACATGAGGCTGAAACAATCAAAAGATTCAAAGCAATTAACCTCGGCAAAATGTCCTGGTTCTTGAAAAACGTGGTATAAATTAATACTAGATTTATTCAGTTATCATTTTAATTTCTGGTTATCATGCATGCAAAGGGTTCTGAATAAATAAAACCTCTATAAACATAAATTCTTTAAAACGTTTACTTTTTTGAGTGAAAGTGAATATTACAAGTTAAACTATTCCGAACAAATTAACGGATTATGGGAAGTCTTCATAGCTTTGTTGCCTGCATACATTTTTTTAAAAATTGTACATGCAGTTTGCCTAAACATTCAAAACAAACTTGATTGTTAAATTCACTTTTTTTGCTTTGTCCGCACTGAACGTTAGAAAACCGTGACACTGGATTAAAGTAAAGGAACTAGTTTAAATGGATGTTTTCTTTGTCTTTTACACGGACGTTAGATTTAGATTATACACGATATATAATTTCGAAAAACCTTAGTCCCATTAGTTGGCACAATGAGTAAGAAACAAAATAGAAACAAGGAAACCATTATTTACCTTTTGTTTCTGACTCCAAAGTTGATCCCAAAGCAAACCCTTTCTGGTCGCCTAGAAGATAGTTTGCGAGATACGACTTCCCTTCTCTATAACGTCCCGCGACTGCTATAACAACAACTGATTTTTCACAACTTGAAAAAAACTCCTTTGCTTCAGCGTTCATCTGAAAGCCATTGTCAGTGCTTTGTATAAACCGCATTGGTCTTTCCATTTTGATTGTGTTTGGTAGACGATGGTCAGAACGCGTACAACATTTACTTGAATGAAATGATCAGTCAGATGGTTTCACTTTCGTTTTAAATTAAACACCTTTAGTATATATGGGAATGAATTTGATATAATTCTATTCAACTTGACTCTATATTTAAATAATGAAACATACTTTTCTTAGAATTATGAAAAATGATTTCTTTGTGGGAAATTTCCCGGAATTTGCCAAGATGCCTTATAAGGAAAGTTACTGTTGATTTATTAAAGGCATTCTATCATCCTTCAATACCAAAACGAACCGATAATGGCGAACATGGTTAAGCCTCTGCCACTAATTGAATATTCTCAACGTGGAGAATTGACCATAAACAAGGAAGCTGTTAATGTTGTTGAAAATATTAGTTCGCCGATAAAAGTTGTTGGAATATCTGGGCCTTATCGCGGAGGTAAATCGTATTTAGCCAATGATCTTGCTGGCACAACAACTGAAAGCAAACAATTTCCTCTCGGAGCAACAGTTGAGTCAGAGACAAGAGGTATTTGGTTTTACTGTAGAAAACATCCTCAAGACAAAGACACGACAATTATCATACTTGACTCCGAAGGGCTAGACGACCCGAAGAAGACAGATACAAAAACAGATTTTATGTTGTTAATCTTAACTCTTCTACAGTCAACCGTATTCATTTTAAACACAGTTGGGAAGATAAACAACGCGGATTTCAAACTTTTGCAGTATCCTTTCTAATAGTTTTTTCAGTAGTGATTATATTACAATGCTTTAGAAGCATACAGTATATCAACATTATGTTTATTAATTTCTTACAGTCAGTGAAGAGTGACGGAATTTTAAAAACTTTGTGTTTACAGCCAATATGAAACAATTTCAGTTATAAGTTAATACTCTGCTCAATCAAAACTGGCAAAAGATCACATTTGAAAAGCGTTTTTTATTCATGTATCATTTGATTAATTGTAAAGTGCACGTGCATGTAAATTGTAATTGCGTAAGAAGACTTCCCCATACAAAGAAAGTGAAACTGTAGCACTTGTCAATCGGAACAAAAAAAATACTGGGAAGAAACATCGACCCGAAAGCTTTCGTTAATTACCTCCAGATGCTACACTTTTACAGACAACAAACAAAAAACGCATAATCAAGGTAATACAAAGTTTATATAATCGTCATCATAATTTTAAACTTTACTCAAAGCTTTATTTTTAGTTTGCATTATTTAATATAATTTTTTACTTTTTGTTGTGTTTGTAATCCAATTGACTTATGACTAATGTACTGGTTTTGCAGAATTTTAATGAAAACTCGATGCTAGGGCTTCTCTTTTGGCTTTTAGTAGAAAGGCCTGGGAACAATTTTGCAAAGTAAACATAAAAGAGGAGAGAATGCATATGATATATGATACATAACAAGAAGTTAAAATCATTTCTAATAATTTAATATTTTTATAATTTTTAAGAGAGGCTGAAAAACATGAAACAGTGACATAACTTCAATATACATGATTTACGTAAAACTAAAAGGTGACTCGCGTTCAGTGTTTTCCTCACACAATTTGTTAGATACGTTGCAGAGGTATCCGAAAAGTTTGTGAAAGCTGACAACAGCCGTGATTGCGGACCAGAAAATCTCAAACCGTATTATCCAGCATTTTATCTAGTGCTACGGGATTTTTACCTAGAACCGGTTGTTGACGAACAAGAAGTGACTGGAGACGAGTATCTTGAGAAGTATCTTGAGCTGAAATCCGGAACTAGTAAATCAGTAAGTACAAGTTTAGAATAAGTATGAAAAAGAATTGACTAAAGAAATTATTGACTAAGAATTGACTAATTAATACTAACAGTTTTATTGGCGTCTCCGATACCCTTTGCTCTTTACAAATACAAGTAACACCAAAGCTTTTTTTTTAGTACATACAATGGTTACTTCCGCTCCTCTATAACATATGAATGTACAACTTCTTTATGTCTGGCCCGCTGGCCAGATTAGCTTTTTTTATTTTGGGGGGTCAGTGCCTTTGATTTGCTAATATATTTTTTAGAAAAAATACGCTATCATGCATGGGAATCTGGGGGTAAATATAATTGTTTTAAATACATTCATGATTGAGAAAATTTCCTGTATACCTCATGGAAACTAAACTTCTTCTTCTGTTTATTTAGAAAATAAATTTGTTTACCCACTATAAAATCAACTTTACATAACAACAATGAGGCTCAAATCGTCCGAAAATTAAGATATAAAAACAAGATTGGTCCGAGGCTGAAATAAAAAGTGAAATTGTTACTAAAACATGTAACCTTGACAGGCAACCAAAACGTCACAAGCGAAGCGTGTAAGCAATGACTGCGAAAAAGGATAAATAAACAGTGCATGGTCATTAATCTTGAACTTGTGCATGTCAACTCAAAATACTAGCTAAAAGCTAAATCCTTTTACAAGCCCAGTGGCCCACGGGGCCGGCGCTTATCTCCGGTTTCTGTAGGGTTAAGCAGATGAGAGTCTTTGACTCCCTCTGGACGGAACACTAAATCATCGCAGGTTAGCTCCCAGGAAACGCTGGTACTCATTTACGTACCCCGGAAAGATGGAAAGCTGAGTTAGTATTAATAAATATTGAAGATTTTTTGAAACCTCATTTGTGTCATAACGACGCAGGTTATGCTAAAAAGATTAAAAGTATTTCTCCAATTCTTATAGAGCTTCACTGGCTGCCTGTTCATTATTATGGAATTCGTTTTAAAACTTTAGTTATTTCAGCTCACCTCAAAGAACTTTCCACATATAGCAATCACATCTTAGCCACATATCTTTAGCGCACTCCCATTAACTGCAGTTTTGATGTAGTTCTTATTGCACCTTATGTTGCTAAACAATCCTTTACATAACATTCCTTACAAGCAGACGAGATTTGTATCTCCTGCAGTTGATCATTATCATGTTTTTAAATATTTTATGGATTTTAGAATCAAGAGTTTATAAGATTTTTTTGATATAGTACTCGTGCTCCATGTATACACATTACTAATGTCAAACTGCATGAGTGTGTATTTTTTTTTCTAAAGCACAAGTATTACAAAAGCACAACGTTATAACGGAAAGAAAGAGAAAACAATGAATCCCGCAAATTGTTCTTAGAAAATTTTCATGTATTTTGTTCCATTTGCAAACAATGTTACAACTTGCACTATCGACTATTTTCCAATCCCATGATTTTGTGCTGTAATGCAACAAAATCAAGTTGTCGGCCATTCCTCAACCTATTGATAGGATCTGTTCTTAGGATGTTTTTGAATTCTGGCTGATTTCCAGCCCGTCTTTTTTATAAAAATAGATTTTATAAAACAAGAGTTTAGTTATTCACTGTATACTAAAACAGCAAAAGATCTAGATCTATTAGCATGAATTACTCCAAATCTTTTGTATACTTAACTATGATTTCGCGTCCAATTCCTCTTGTCCTAAGAAGATTATAAACAATGGCGATTATAAAAATAAAAAGTATGTGGTATCGATAACAGTGTTTAATATACGGTGGATTTTTAATCAATCGTTTTACTTTAATTTTCCAAAAGGCAACCGAGTACAACCAACCAAGGTTAACAATAAAAAGTTGCTTCGAAAGGAGAAAGTGCTTCTTCATGCACCGGCCGGTGGATCAAGAGTGCGATCTGAGGAACCTGGGTTCTATTCCCACAGACAAGTTAAATGAGGACTTCCGTAAAGAAATGGAGGACCTTCAGGCAAATGTGTTTGCAGAAAAGAAAAGGTTTAACGTAGATGGATTGATGCTAGATGGAAGAGGTAAAGTTACTAACACTTATTTCTAAAAACGTTTTCAGTTCTTTTTTGTGTTTGAGAAGTTAGGTCCGCCCCCAACACCGTGGTCTCGCTTTGATTCCGGCCAGAAACATATATATATGAGATGAGATTGTTGATCCATCTTGATCCGGTATTCCTTCCTATTCAAAATTCATTCAGAATTACTATACGAACTGATCGCGGCTTCCAGAGACGCTTTCACATACCGTTTTTGTTAGACCTCGCAAATTAGATGATTATTATCTTATTGTTATTTAGTCCCTTATCGTTATCTCCTACCCAGATCCTCACTAATTAAAAAAGTGATATCAGATAAAACTCATTTTTCATTGGCTCCTTCTAATACTTGTGCCGTGATAAAAGAAAACCTATGATTGGTTCTTTCAACTGTTTCAAGTTTTAGCGGTTTTTGGGTGGCCACTCAATCTGAATAGCGTCATCAAAATTTAGAAGTATTGGCAGGGCGGTTCATAAAACAACTGAAAAAAGAGATTTTAGAGAGTTTATTTCCTTTCTCAAATCCCTCTGGTACTGTTCAAGCAATCCCTGATTTGTATTTTGTTCTCCATCCCAAAGATTTAGTGTGTCGCGATGACGCGCGCTATTCTGTTGCACTTTCGCCGTTCCGCTTTTCATTTTACTGAGATGCGCCAGCAGGTTTTACTTCCAGATTGAAATTAACTAAGTTGAGAAGCATTGTAAGAGCTGCTATTGGAGATAGACATCAATGCTGGATCAGAATATTTAGTTTTCTTGGAAAAACATTCTTTTTACTTAAATAGCGTTTTCGAATCAAGCGCTGCAACTGTGCAAAGCAACTAAGAAAGAGCTGAAGCTGGTCGGATCCAGGTCATGATCTGAGATACGTTTTGATATCAGAGCCCACTTAGAACAACAGGTTCCGAATTGTTCGTCCAAGATTTAGAACTTAAACTTTGAGCAAATATAAATAAATAACTAAGAGTCTGATTCCAAAAATATTTTTAGAATTTAAACCTAAAAGTAAACTACGTTTTAACTAGCATATGCATTTTGAATTGTGTGCAATGTAAAATTGAAGCTCTACGTTTAAAGAGTACACAAACTGAACTTGAACACGTTATGAAGACAAGTAAACACGAGAATATCAAAAGAATGAACAAAACAATTTTTACCATGTCTGGGTAATTTTCTGCTACGTCTAATAAACGTGCGCAAATTTCAAAACTTTAGTAAGGGCAACTAGCTCTAGTCTTCATGTACTACATAAACTATCCCCACCGTTATGTATAAATAGTGATCCGTGCGAATCTATGTGTTACTGACACAACCTTACACATCCAGGTTGGTTGTCATTGCTTAAGAAAACTTTGGAAGTACTAAACAGCGGAGGCGTTCCGGTGCTAAGTTACGCTTGTGAGAAGGTGATAGAAGAAGAAAACACGAAAATTTTATTGAGAGCTAGCAGAATATACGAAGACAAAATGGATAAACTCCTAGACATAATTAAGGAAACAGACGACTTAAAAACTTGCCATAATGAATGTGAGGAAAACGCCCAAAAATATTTCAGAGAGAACGCCAAGGAAAATGAAACCAGTTTAGGAATCATGGAGAAGAAATTAAAGGTATATGTTTATTGAATCGAACTGGGATGGAAGTTTCCTTTCTTCAATTCTAGATATCCCTCTTTGTATCAGGTTTTAAATGAATTTATGCACTATTTCAATTCTAGATTTCTCTTAATACATTCTGGATTTTTTTTCTTTTCTTTCCAGTATCTCTGTTTCGAGATATGTTTCAACTTGTCATAATGATTGTAATTCCCATTAAATGAGGATTCAAATTTTCGGCTTGGTATTGATAAAAATCTGTAATATAAAGCTTATTGTTTGTTTGTCACTGTTTTGTTTGTTCTATCTACTGTTGTCATGGTTCTACGTCACTTGAAAGCTTCCCACAATGCTTCACAGGTTCGTAAACTGAGGTGAACCCAAATTTTGTTGATTGGACTTTAGCTTTTATGGAGCAGTTTTAAGAGTACCTCGTATATTCTATAACTTATATTAGTAAAAATCTACTGGTATACTAATGCAAATGCCTTAATCTGATTGGTTGAGCTACTCGTATACTACCAGCCATTAGACGATGCAGTAGGTGAAGGTCGTCTTCAAAAATGGCGACGTCTTCGCGCTTTTGCGAAGCCTTCGGCCTCATCAACTATCATCCCATAGAAATCTGGAGCTCGTAATCTAATTGTTAAAGAGGAACCTCGATGTTGAAAAAAATTATACTCGCCAAATTTTCTCAGTTTATATTTTTTTGTAATAAAAGATTGCATTGATATAGTTAAGACGTTACATTTGAACTTAATTTGAATTTAAGAACTGTACTCCAAATACACATTACCTCTGTTCAGGAAACGTTAATAACTTCACACACGAAAAAGCCATTATTTAACGTTAACAAATTTTCCAAGAGCGTGCGTTGGATATGAGTTGGTAAATAGTCAACAAAGCGCGTTGCACCAAGTGGGCTATAATTGTTTCATATGCAACAAGCGCGAATGGAATAATTACTGTATTATGTCACATGAACGAATTTTCAAAACCCTTCGATATTTTGACATTTTGCCAATCATAACGCTAAAAGCGCAATATTCGAGGTTGAAAATTAATAATAATTGCACTTATTTGTTAGTTTGCTTCATTGGATAAAGATGAATCAGTATGTCGTTCATTGTGCATAATAAATACTCAACAACAATATGTACAGTTTAACAACGGAATACCCACAGCTGTCGGCAATTTATTACTTATGCTCATTCGTTCTTTATATCTAAATGCGCTCTCGTCAACAATAATTGTGGGGTATTTTTTATGCACTTTAGTCACTCCAAATGTACTCCATATCGCAAAAAAGAAGTTGCTTACTTTTGGTATATACTTAAAACAACGTTTGATCTTGACAGTGTTTTTAAAGATGTTTCGGCGTTACCTAGCCCATCATCACTGTAAATGCACTATAGTGGTAAGTCAGTTTAAATAGCTTGGACAATGCAAATGCAAATGTAAATTACATGGACAAACAAAAACTATAAAGATAAAGAAAAGGTTGATGTGCGTCATGTGGTGATTTAAGGTTCGTGTGATTTAATCTTTTGTTGTACATGGTTTCTTTAAGGTTAATCTGGTGTTCTGCGTGGCCATACATTTGAAGCACTCTTCGACAGCGGATTGTAATAAAACACGCGGTAGAACCAATACGAAAGCAGCGATAAGTTAGCGTGCGGATAAAGTTGATTTTGTACTTGTGTTTGGTTATACTCATGGTATCATCAATTTTCATATCAGTGATGTTAAAGTACTGTACTCAAAGGCGGCCTCGCTGCATTAGATCGATGCATAAATAAATACATATGTGACGTTCTTGTATACAAGCGATGCCCCTTTTGAAAGTAACTTTGTAAACCTGTCATTTATGATTTAGTCTAGACCTCTAAACCTCAACAAACTCTTCGTTGTTTTAACAGGACAGCATAAGGAGGAAATACGATGAATATTGCAAGACAAACGAGTTAAATTCTCGCAGGTTTTGTAGAAATCTGCTAGAAAACCTTTACGAAGCAATTAATAAGAATATAAAAGAAGGGATATACATTATGCCCGGAGGATATGATAGCTATCAAGTAGACCAAGTTGTAGTAATCCAGTTGTACGATAATGAACCATGTAAGGGCCCAGCCGCCCAAGATGTGCTAGAGAAATTCTTGGCAGAAAAAATAGGCGAGGGTCTAGTTATTCAACAGGCAGACAAAAATCTGGCGCAGAAGGACTTTGATACAGCAAAAGGATTAGAAGAGATCAGCATATCACCTTCCTCTCAGCCTCAGAGTTATAGGTAAAAACTGATTATAATTTAGTATTGTTAATACTCGAGTCAACCAATAGGTTTTGTGTCTCTACTGCGCATGCGTAAATGAAAAGAATTTAATAATAATAATAATAGTAATAATAATAATAATAATAATAATAATAATAATAATGCACTATTTGTATAGCGCTTATCTTATAAAGCTTTAAGCGCTTTACAAATATATACAGGTTTTTAACAGTTTGAGAGTCTTAGAAATTCAGCTGAGCGGTTCGCAATTTAGATTGATATTTAATCCGTGGTGCCACGACATCGGTCATGACTCATCCGAAATTGCACAAAGGAATTACGTGAGGTAGTGCATGGGTTCTGAAAGCTTGTACTTTTGAAAAAGTCGATCAAGTGTACTTTAGTCAAATAAATTAACCCACAAAGTGCAGTTTCTCTACATTAAAGCAACATGCAGCAAAGAAGGTAGTCGACACATGTTCGCGTTGTTTTATTTTGCTAGTGTTGCATGCGTTTCATTTGTTTGACATTTTTTCAGAGGTAACGCAGTTAGATAATTTTATGCAGACCACAGTATATTCTTTTAGCACCCGGTCGAACAAGCATCAACATAACGGTTATATGTGCAAGTTATTATCGTATGATGTTAATGCAATGACATTAACACCAACTAGACGGACGTGGTTGTTGCAGTTGGTAAGATCTCTGCCTTCCAGCCACAAGGTCCCCAGTTCGATCTCGGCACTTTGCTGAGATTCCAATATTTGTGTGGCCTTCTTTCCGGCTAAGCCAACTCAGGTTTCCATCCTTCCAGGGTAGGTTAATGAGTACCAGCGTCTGCTGGGAGCTAACATGCGATGAACTAGTGTCCCGTCCAGGGGGAGTCAAAGACTGTCATCCGCTTAACACTACGGAAACCGGAGAAAAGCGGCGGCTTCATACCACTAGGTTTGTAAAAGGGTTTAGCTTTAGATTAACACTAACAAGCTCAATTCACGAGATATTATCACAGGCAGCGCAAGCTTGATATTAATTCATTTATAAAATTGCTTTTGATAAAATGATTATTATGGATTATGGAATAAAAGCGCATTCAAGATTTTTCCTTTTTTTTATTTTCATCAAACATATCAAATAAAGCATGTTTTCCTCAATGGTTGTCTCCTATTTTCTCCCTTCTACATTTATACAAGAGGCACAAGTCAATTTAGACAAAATTCAAATGTCTCCAAAAATTTTTTTATCCCATAGTTCATTCAAATGACCATTGTAAAGGCAATCAAATAATGAAGTAACAACTAATTTGTGTTGCCAGTAACTACAGCCAGCTAGAGCTGCCTAAAGTATATCATAACAAACAGATTAGACTGCTTGTAATATTGTTCAAGTTTCTTACAGGACAAGTTCTACTATTGACAGATCATCTTCTGAAGTATTCAACGTTTGTAACACGTCATATATGAACGTGTTTAAAAATTACAAGGATGAAATGGAAAAAAAGATGCAGCAAGATAAGACATTTGAAACTGAAGAACTCGAAACAATTCATACAAAGACAAAGAAACAGTACTTCGACATATTTGAGAAAGAAACGATTGATGTGAACGGTCCTATAAAAGAAGATATAAGGGGAAAGTTAGAGGTAATTTACAGTTATATGAAACTTAAAGCCGAACATGGGTATAATGTTGCTAAACAAACTGGAAATAGCTATTTTCGTCAATTCTTTACTAAAAACATATTTTAAAAAAGATCGTAATTAAAGGCGTGCAAATGAATCACGTCAGCAGAAATTTTTTTATCAGCATCATAGAAAGATATAAAATATGACTTTTAAAACAAAACGTTTGATTAAACCCAGTTTTTAGGTAAAAAATACAGTAGCAATGGTTTCTCTATGGAAAAGATTATATATACCTTTTGTCCAATGCCGCTCAGATTACAGAACCAATTTATCTCTATCCTCGTTCCAGTTCTTTTTTTAGTTATGTCCTGAAGTTGATATGTCTCTTTATAATATAGCTGCGATATAACGCGCGCTCTTATTGGTTCAAATTTATGCTTTATTTCATCGATAAAGTCATGGTTTTTGCTTGCTTGTTTGGCCGCATGTTTTGCTATATCATAAAAGCATTAGAGCACAATGTTCTATGACTTTTAGGTAAAATAGAGCACTTGTGATGTTTGGAGACACTCGAAACGTTGTAAAATCACTTGCCTGCGGCTCGTGATTTTACAACGTTCTCGTGTCTCTCCCAAAATCACGCGTGCTCTATTTCGCCGATAAAGTCATAGAAAGTTATGCTCTAATGCTTAAATAATGAGGAAACAACACAATGGGTTAAGAACTTAACCTCGGGTTGGTGCTTATTGTGTTTTAAACAACTGGGCCAAGATTTGAATAAACTTGTCTGATATATAGGTTGGGACAGGAAAATAGTTACAATCATTTGCATGTTAATTAACATAGTTATTAAAAATGGGCTAGTTAGGAAACTTAGCAGAACAAAGATCACAATGTTTCTTTGTTTCATGTTGTGTACACGGTTATGGTTAGGACCTTTTGTTCCTAGAGTGATGCTTCTGTAGTCTATTGGCCGTTTGCTCATTTACATCTCAAAGTTACTCGTACACGATGGGGAAGAGGAGAACATGAACATAAAACAAAAAATAATTGAGTTTCCAAAAGGTCATGATTCTGATAACTTTGTTTTGAACTAACTAACGTTTTAATGAGAGGTACTGCATGGCTTCATTTCTTAATTCATTTTACTTCTCAGGGTCATATTGAAAGTATGCTTGACGACTACAAACGTAGGAACACAACCACATCAGAGACGAAATGCTTCGACCTTCTGTGTAACCTGTTCACTGACGTAGATGAGAAAGTGAAAAACAAACATTATGCCATACCGGGAGGTCACAGCACATATTCCTCTGATATTAAAGAGTGTGTTATGCTGTACCACAATGAGCCGAATAAAGGGCCGGCTGCGGAAAAGGTCCTAAAGAAATATCTTGAAGACAGAGAGAAAGAAAATTGTTCAATACTTGAGACTGACGAAAAGTTGACAGATGAGGATAGGGTTTATGCTTCGACATTGGATCAAGACAAAAAGAAAAGCAGTTTCCTTAGTTATTTAGGTTTTTCTACGGAATGAATAGATTATAATAAAAATAATAACATTAAAAGATAATAATATTAATAATAGTATTAATAATAATAACAATACTGAGCAATGCTAATCTTTAAATATCGAATTGAAATAGAACTTGTAATAACAAACCACTCAATCAGGACCCTAATTTATAACCTTGTAAGTTGATTATTTACATGATATAAAATGTTAAAATACAAACACATTGAAACTATCTGGTCACTGAGCAACCAATATTTATTTTTTGCAATATTTGATTGGTTTCTGCAACTTGTGGTATCCAAGAGTATTTGTCTATTTTTGACCTCTGCATATATTATTATCATTATCATTATCATTATCATTATCATTATCATTATCATTATCATTATCATTATCATTATCATTATCA
>JAOTRI020088692.1:0-16109 GCA_028564885.2 Zoanthus sanctaehelenae
ATCGAAAATGACTTTGATCTTTTTTTGAGGGGGATGGGGGGGGGTGTGAAGAGGTGAGATGGAAAACTGTGCGTACCTACGGAAAAATCCTGGCTACGCCCCTGATGACTCGTCCCCTTGATAGTTAGCATGCGCGACTGGTTAGACTATCTCCAAAGCTTCCCTTTCCGCGTCATTGGCCGTCATTTTAGTTACAGGAAAACGCAGTAACAAAGGCCTATACGTTTTGTGACAAGAAGGAGTCAAAAACACTAAACTGAAAGAGTTATTAAATTAGGATAAAGAGGCATTGTAAACTGAAATCTGTTGACAAAAACGTAACAGATTACTGTAATGTTATTGTGTTAATGTCAAGGTTTTGTTTAAATTGTATCTGTCTACTCATACTGTAATACCGTTATGTCGGGGAAGATTTTACGCCCGGACTTGGTGCGCTAGTGAGCCCATCGTTATATCGGGGATATCGTTATATCGAAAACCATTATATCGGGGTTCTGTCCCATACATTTTACTATAACTTTTGCCCGGATATAGCATATTTATCGTTATTCCGGGGATATCTTTACATCGAAGATCGTTGTATCTTGGTTCCACTGTATAATAAAGCAATTCAAAACAATGATAAACCAAACAAATTTTATTTTATTTACTTTTTAAATGATACAAGAATAAAACTCACTTCTTTTTTAGACATTCACTTCATTACTGTCATCCATCTGGCGAAATCAATATTTTTAAGTTTTTTATGCATTTTAGTTTTATTTACTGCACCAAGTTAGAAAACCTTATAAATTATCTTACAATTGCAATAGGAAAAAAATCTGAAATCCAAACAAGCTTTTAAAAATTTCAACATTCAACATCTAAAAACAATATAATCACTTCTCTTTAAGTCTAAAAGCAACTTGTTGAGCGTAGTTAGAACTAGATTCTCTTCCATGCACGAAAGAAGTCACAGCGTCCATCAAAGATTTCCCGCTCAAGCATATTGGGAGAGGATTGGGTGCTGTTAGATCATAAATACCAATCAACAATGTTAGTATTACAAAAATTACTCAACTATTTTCTATACATTTAATTTCTAATTACTACCAATTAGTTGATGTAATTGAAACTAAGCATTAACAAGTTGAATGTCGAATTAATTACACCCACCATACCATTTACAAAAAAAACCACGAAGGTATCCTGTGGTAAGTTCGTGGAGTAAGCAAGATGCTGTGTCAGGTAGTTGTTCTATGTATACTAATACTAATCAAAGGTATTCTGCGGTAAGCTCGTAGAGTAATTAAGTTACTGTGTCAGGGAGCTATTGTATATATACTGATAATAATCAGAGGTATCCTGTGGTAAGCTCGTGGAGTAATTAAGTTACTGTGTCAGGGAGCTATTGTATATATACTGATAATAATCAAATGTATCTTGTGGTAAGCTCGTGGAGTAAGTAAGATACTGTGTCAGGGAGCTGTTGTATATATACTAATAATAATAATCAGAGGTATCCTGTGGTAAGCTCGTGGAGTAAGTAAGATACTGTGTCAGGGAGCTGTTGTATATATACTAATAATAATAATAATCAAATTAAGGTATCCTGTGGTAAGCTCGTGGAGTAAGTAAGTTACTAAGTCAGGGAGCTTTTGTATCGTGTCTGTTCTTGATTGATTAACATACTATATGCGTAATAACCTCATGTGCTGGTTTGCCATGTACCGAACACCGAAATATCACATGACCTACTGAACGTCTTTCATTGGTAGCCGAATAAGAGCGTTCTTAACGACCATTTAACGAAAGCATGAATGCGCCTGCCGAACTTGAGGGCCTACGATTTAACACCCTTATCCGAGAAGACGCGAAAGTCTAACCATTTGCAGATGTTAGAGCAAAGGTAGCATTTTCTCCTCAATTATTTTAAGACCCTGAGTGGTGACCCGGCCGGGAAGATGAACCCGTGACCTCCCGCACAACAGACTGGCACCTTACCAACTGGGCTAGCCAGCTGTTAATAGCTCTCCACGAGTTAGAAAGAAAGTCATAATCCAAATTAAAAAGATTCAAATATCACTTTCACCTTAATATTTCTGCCTCAAGTATTTAGAAATTATTTCTTATGTAAATGCTAATTTGTTTTAGGCCAATCTAGACCAGGCTTTTGTGTCCTTGCTGGGCCCAGTGGAAGGTCCAATTTTTTTCTAATTTCACAATTTCTTTCTAATTAACAAAGCTGATATAATTGTTGATATCATTGAATAAGTATATCTTAAGAGGAAAATATGGAAACTACATTGATGAACCCTAGGTCAGTGATTTGGGTCAGACGTGGACCTACATAATTGGTATCAAATGATAGCTAATGATATTTTAGGAAAAGTCACTAAGTTTGGTTGTCTTAAAGTGCATATGACATAAAAATTTTTGTTTTTGTTTTTAGTAGTTTGATATGTTTTTTATGCCGTGAAATTTCTAAATTTTGTTGAAAAAGTGTCCCGATGACTGGGTTCTAATTGACATCCTGTGACGTCAAGTTGTTTACCTCGCGCAACCACAAAGTGCTTGGATGAGTGTATTTTACTCGCTTATCATTCCATTCTGGTGCCATTGGGCGTTTTAGCAACACATCTTCTTCCACCTTTCTTCCTAACCTTCTCTGTTGCCATGTTAATAGTGTTTTAGGCACACAACTTGACGTCATGGCAGCGCGATTCCAGTGGACATCTTTTTCGCTCAAAACGGGTAATTCAAAGGACAAAAATCTTGTTAAAAAGATAGAATACCGTGAAAAAAAATAGAATCCGTATATTTGACATATTAATATACAAGAAACAGTAAAAAACACTTTTATGTCAAATACACTTTAAAGTATAAAAACAACAGCGGATGTACTTGAGTTCTCGGAGTAGTTAAAGAAAAGTAACGTCACGCAACAAGGCGGTGTAAAATACTTGATTAATTTTTACAAAGCTGTTGAAATGCTTCAGCGTGGAAATCAAGTTTAATCAACTTTATTGAAAATTTTGATCACCGTCACAAGGAAAGTGCAAAGCTGTGCTGGTTGATCGCTGACATTATCTTTGATTTTACCCATTTGTAAAGTGGATAAAATCCAGTTCGCGGTCGAACTAATGTTAAAATTTCCTGGGTTATTTACGATTTTATAACTCTGAAATTTTTATTTTGACTTTTCAGGAAAGTCCGATCCGAAACCGATCTGGCAAGCAAGGCCCCTCTCCTATGGCACATCGTTCAACCACCTCGCTAAACGAAGGGCGAGGAGTTGCTACTGCAGCTGTGCAACCACGTGATTCCCGGGGTACACCACCGCTCACAGGAGGCCGTAGACGGCAGCTACCACAAACTCCAGGACAAAAGACTGGTTCCGAGTTGTCTTTAACTGGTAAAGGACAGAATGGTTTGCCTATGGAGCGAGGTGACCCTGTACTCGAGAACGGTTATCAACCAAATATGAACCAACACATTGCTATGGCGATACGAAGCGGTCAAAGCCCGTATGCGATTTACGGACTCGAAGACTTAGGCGAAGAGGACGATTGGTGTTGACGCAGTCAATGCTGGTAAAACGATATTCATTCTCTTTCTTCCATTCACGAGCGCCAGTGATAAGGCCACAAACTCGCTTTTTGCTCCGTCAATCGTAAAAAAATGGAAACAGAAATAAAAAAAAAAATACTGAACTCGCAAAGACGATTGAAACTGTCTTGTTACCTCAGCGGGGCAGCAAAGTTTTACAATTTGGAGACATTAAATAGAGGAGTAATTCCATTGCATCTTCTGTTTGGAATTATGCTATGAGCACAGCACAGCTCAACGCGTGTATATATCATCTGCCTTAAAGTTTGGCAGGAACATAACTTCTGGAAAGTTGATAGCTAAAAAGAGAAGAAATAATTTTCAACGACTGAGAGATGCATGACGAGACAAGGAGCCTCAGTTATGCAACCATTTTGGGTAGTATTTCAACGAATCGCTGCACGGCTCTTGGAGCCAATGAAATCAGTTGTTTTTAAAATAGACTGCACACATTGTGTACGTTCAGGCTCACGCGAGTTTCACGTGGCAACGCGTTTTGGTAATAGTTTTATACAAATGTTTATTTGTAGATATAAAGAGTATTTATTTAATTTATTAAGCGCACTGCAAAAGATTTTAAGTGAGCAATTTTACTATCCAGATATCAAGTTTAATTTAGTGAGAGGATACGTTAATCATTGTTTAACTAAACTTTATTGTCGACTACAAATTTGCAATGACAGTTTATAATACTTTTAAATTAAATTTGCTTAATCATTCTTTATCAAAGTATTGTGTTGCAATACTTCCAATCAATTTTGTTATAAATAAAAAAATAAAACTATTAAAGTGAAAAGCAACCTTTTTTAGATAAATATTCGAGGAAGATAAGAAATAGATTAGGGCAATCGATGCAGTGTTAAGTTCAACTTGTCAGCTAGAATTTCATCTGTTAAAATATCTACAGTTTCGTTAAAATAGTTAAAGCAATGCTTATCCTAAACTTACTATTTCTTTCTTATGAATATCGCTGAAGAAAGTTATTTTACATGTAGACGATGTGAAAATTTAAGAACCCTGCTATAGAAAAAACTAATTTTGAATATAGTTAAACTAATAAAAATTGGTTGCTGGTAATAAACTATAAAGATAAGAAGTACCTTACAACAGAAAGTGAAATATCTCCAAAAATTAGCTTAGTTTATATCTCTGTTATTTTCAGAATTCCTTATATAGATATATAAAAAGTTATAACATATCGCCATAAATCAATTAACGTAAATTCTTTATTACCAAAGCTTTTATCAAAATCTTAGTGCATGAAAACATTAAACTGGCCCAAGTATCCTTGTTTTAACTTTCCAAAGTTCTTTTAATGTAATGTGCGTCACTGGAGGTTCGTTTTACGCAGTATAATCCAGTATTTTTCTATCAACAATCTTAAAAGGGAAGAAATGTAAGCTTTTTTAGATCCTAACTTCATTCAAGCAAAAAACCTCTGTTCGCCTGATAACTGACAAAACAAGTTTTATTGAAAATACTTCATGTCATAAACACATTAGAGTACTCAAATATCCTTAAAAATTCCTATAGTTTTTTTCTTCTTCCGTGTTCTAACAAAGCCAGACGTGGTTGGCGCAATCGGTAAGATCTTTGCCCTCCGACCACAGGGTCCCCAGTTTGATTCCTGGCACTGCCAAGATTTGAATTTTTGTCTGACCTTATTTTCCACCTAAGCTAACTCAGTATTCCATCCTTTAGCGGGAGGTAATTAACACTAGGGTCGCAAAACGTTTTAACTAGCTGTTCTATAGAAAACTGTAAGTTGAAATTCCCAAGATTTTTTCCACTTTGGCTTTGGGTAAACGAATTTGGTAAAAAGAAAGTCTCAAGACAAAAGTAAAAATGACAAAAACAAGCTCCTTTCTTTCCGTCTCTTGAGGATGGATGAGTAAATCAAGTTTCTTACCGCTTGTTTTGTTTCTGTATACTGTTCAGGATTACAAAATTTATCATTAATTGTTTCTCCCAGTACCGTCTCCGTATTAAGAAATGTGGTTCAGTCAATAGTCTTTTTCACTGCATGTATAATCTGGAACCCAGTACCAGAAACATTTAACCTCTCCCTCGAGAGGACCCTGGGCACGAGGTTGTTAACCTCCACCAACTTAACCATGACAAGACTTTAAGTCACCATATTTGTATGCAATTAATCTAATTTCGCCTAGATCTCTTTAAAAAAATCTTAATGATGTGTATTTATGTTTTATATATATCTGCTTTTTATAGTAACTGAACTGTAAGTTCTCATCACTATATACATGTGCTCAATATGTTAAAAAGGTTTTCATTCGGCTTAAAACCACATTTGTCTGTTATAGACTATGGTGGAAAAAGATTAATGTAGAAAAATAATTACTGTAGACAGCTGGCAGGAACAAATATTTTATGTAGATTTTTTTATTGTTACTTTATTAAAATTAAATTTACCAAAGATGCTAGAATAAAAATTACTGTTACAACAAATGTTAAAAATTATTTCCAACCAATGCATCGATTTCATGTATTTATACCGTACAATAAAACGTATTTATTGATCTCTAGTCATTTTCTTAACATCATTTGTGCAAGTACGTAAAAGACCAACACTGCTTATGACTTATGTTGTGAATCTTCGCAGTGCCGTAATATGAAGGTAAATGTTGAAAATGATTCGCAATGTAAGAAACAATGGTTTTCTACCTACATGCAAACGGAATTATTAACAATTATCCACCGAAGTGGAGGTGACTAATGGCGGATATTTACCGAGCAGCTAAGTTGGCGAGATGTGCCAACACGCAAGAACGACCACCTTACAATGGATAAGTTATTCCAGTTGCTTTAGCATGGCCCACCGTTCAAAAAAATTGTATACCTTTGGCCGTCTATACCATTAGTCAAAATTGAAACAATTGCCAATATAAATCAAAATTTATTGAGCTTTTACTCCAACGAAAGTTATCGTTTATAAATCAGTGTATACACTTTTGGGCGCACGTCCAACAGTTTTCCCGCCTTTTAGTTTTAGATGCAGTTTGCCGAGTTTGACTTTCTTGAGAAGAAGTTTGGGACATTTTAAACAATTCTTCTGTCCGATTTTTTAGAATTGTAGTTAAATCTGTTGCCAGATTACTGAATACCGGATTTACAATTGTGTGTGTTTTGTCTTATGGTGACAAGAAATCTTCAAGATAGCGATTCAGTACTTACTCAATCGGGGATAGCGCCGTAAGAAAAAAAAAACACTTCAAATGCTGGTCGAGTTCGGACGGTTATCAATATCCATCTTCTCCTAACATTACACATACAAAATAGAACATTTGGCAATGAGAAACTGAGAGTTGATCAAGCAACGCAAACTGCAGAAGATTAAAAGTAAAATTCTCTCAAACCTGTTCAAGAGAAAGTATAGGAACAAGTTGGGAGAATCTAACAATAAAACTGGGTTAAAAATTGAACTACGCGCACGTTATAATCTAAATAGACACAACCTTACAAAGACAATATCATTTACAGTCTACTTTTTTCTTTTCGTCTTTTTATTTGGTCATATTTTCTTGTTTTATTAGTTTTTTTTAAATATATTTTTTGTACTTAATAGCAATTAGCACAGATGCCAAAACTAACCGCAGATTTTAATAAACTCAGATTATTGCAACAATCAGTTGGAATACTGTAGTTTCTGTCTTGGATAATTGTCAAAATTATTGGGTCGGAGAAATATTCCCCATTGAGTTAATATCTGTTTGGTGATCATTCTCTTGGATCACAAAGCGAACTTGAGAAGTAAGTGAATTATTTTAACAGCGATACACAAAATACTTCAACTATTTGTTCCAAAATATGAATACCTGAATGTTTTCAATTTTCTACAGGCAAATTTCATTATTACCAAAAAACCATATTTACTTCTCAACAACCGATGATTTCAAATAGTAGCAAAATATTCTTAGTTGTTAGCTATACAACGACGCAATTACAAATAAAAACATTAAACAACAAAGATAATTGTACGGAATGACATTATAACATTTAGGTCCTACGTCACAAGAAGACTGAGTTAATCAGTTGTTGTAGTTTTCTGAAACGTTTAGATTGGAATTATTTTTCCTTGACTAACAAATTTCTAGCCTAATCAAGATAATTAAGCCATGATTGATGCGTTAATTTAACTGGCAAACATTAGTGTAAGGAAATACACCAACACACCCATCTAAACATAAAACTACACCTCAAAGCTGATTTTTCTTTTCCTATTCCCAAGGGAATGTGAGTAGTCATAGGCGGGGATTCACTCAACTCTACTTACAAAAAAACAACAAATTCAAACATTGACGAACACAAAATTCAAAAACCATAAATATGCGCAACGTTTCGGTATTTTAAGGGCCTCTTTCGTGGTCAGTGTTTTCAAAATACGAAACAAACCGAGGCCCAAATTATTTTTCATCTGTTCACAATATTGTTGGACTTCTATGTTTTCTTCTTGCAGTTCCTGGGTTTCATAAAACCCGCCCTGTAACATTTTGCCCGACTCCTGCGCCATTTTTACATTAGAGCATTTCCTCAAATGATGCCATAATATCACTCTGACTGTTCATGTCGATAGTACCAGCTTGCTGCAAGAACATTGAAAAGTTCAAAGATTATTTTGTGATTGAGAAAGTTTTAACAAAAATATATTGAACAACTACAACAGACCTACTAAAAGCGTTCCCACAATGGTCGTTTTACATTTGAAATGGACTTACTAAAAGCGATCGGACAGAAGCCGTTGTACACGATTGATCGCCTCACGAAACAAGTTACGACAACAATCGCTGTACACCTTAGATGGATTTATCAAAAATGTTCCACAGTAGTTGTACACCTTAAATGTACCTATTAAAAATGTTCCAACAAATGTCTTGTTTTGTCACCCAGCAGTTTTGCCTATTTTGGAAATGTCGTATCATCTTAAAAACTGCTTAAATAGGGGCAAATTTTTTATCTCTTTATTAGTTCGACAAGCTTTCTCAAGTTGTCAAGTTTTATACTAATGAAACAGGGCCCAGTTGTTCAAAGACTAGTTAACCCTGGGTTAAGCAAAAATTCAAACAAAAATTTCTTTTTTAAGAAAAGGTAAACCGTTAGTTATGAATACTGTTTGGATTTTTCTTGGAAAAGTCTTGTTAAAGTCTTGTTACTTCCAAGATATTGTGGTAAACATCTAACCCTGGGTTAGTGTTAATTGGCTTTTGAACAACTGGGCCCAGAAATGAAACGTTAGCAAAAACTCGGTTATACAGCGTTTTCACTTGACGTCACGGCGGCCATGTTGGTGTACAACCTCGTACCCAGGGTCATTTCACTGACGTAGACCCTTGGCACGAGGTTGGTTGGTGTACTCTTAACAAAAGAATTTTATGAAGGTGAAGTCTGTTTCGCTACCTTTTTCAAGTGTTGGCTGCACGAGTTCAAATTTACTTGACAAATACTACTTTATTTGCTATAAATTTGCAAAACTGTAGATTTTTAATACACGTTTGAATACAAAAAGACAACAAGTGCCTTATTTATCAGGGCTTAAAACGTTTTTTAGTACAGTAAGAATGGAAGTAAATACCAGCAACGTAGATTTTAGTATCGCATCTAAAACACTCGTATCCCAGATTTAGATACTAAATACAACGCTAAGGAAGAGGGCTTTCTGAAATGAATTTCCAAATATACTGCCATATCCCGTAGACATTCAAGTTTGAAAATATGCTAAGCTTCGACATGGCTATTTCCCCTTGTAATTTCTAAATGTTCTAATATCCATTTGGGATATAACGCTTACAACATCCGGTAATCAAAGGACAACTGAATGCTACAAACTTATTTGTATCTATTTGTATAGCAGATTAACTCTTTTTTTCAAATTAGTCATTGAGAAATTAAATATAGAAACAAAGAAAACTCTCATGAAATGGTTTGTCACAAATTTGATTGTTAGTGGCGTGATACGACGTAGTATACGATAATCAGAGCATAAATAGATAGTTTGCTTCGACATTTTTTATATTTTAGGGGCAATTTAGATCTTGCGAAGTGTTCTTTCTTTATTACCAGCTAAAACCCGCACAGTATCCATGATTTTTCCTTGTTTTAATCTTCCTATTATCGTAATTTACGTCATAAATAACCGCTGACCTCACATATTGAGCCGCCGGTCAAATATTGTCTATTTGTTGCCAAACATCAAGTTATTTCTAACTGCTCGGTTAACAACTTAATAAAAACTACATACAATAGGCCATTTCCGAATTCCCGTGTGCCTCTGTTTCAAAACGAGTCTAAGTACGAAACCTTTCATATAAAAATGAGTTCTGTATTCAGTTTCATTTTCACGCAAATCAAAGCCATTTTCATAAGAATGGCTTCGCACTTAGACTCGCTTTGAAACAGAGGCACACGGGAACTCGGAAATGGTCTATTGTTCTATTGTGGCAAGATTTTCAAACAATGAAAAGTTAATGTTAGGATTCAGCTAAAACAGTGTTTGGCTCATTTTTATTACAAGATAGACACTTTTTTTGTACCTAAAATTATCCATCATAACTTTATAGGATTAACTAGTTGTTAGTCGAGTTGTCTGTTTGTCAAGTTGTTTGTCAAGTGTGTACTTACCGCTTCTCTCCGTCTCCTTTCTTGTTCACGCATTCTTTCCATTTTACGTTTCTGTGATTGTTTTTCTTGTTCTGCTTGTTGCTGCTGTCTGGCACGCTCCAAAGCTTCATCTTCTTGTTGCTCCCTGAAAGAAAACCAAAAAAGAATCGATAATTCTGCAGTACATTCTTACCAAACCAGGCAGGCCAATCATTTTAGAATTCCTTACTTTAAAACTAAATATTAAGAAATTCACAATTGTATCTCAAGGCCCAAGAATCAGGAACCCGCTTCCATTACAATTGAAACTATGTCCAATGCTGAAAACTTTCAAAACCTATCTTAAGACACTTCTGAATTGAACATTGGGTATTCACATTCCTAATGAATAATATTGTCGACATGATCAATACAAACAATCAAAGGGCTCTAGGACTAGGAGCTATGTCATCCAGTAGTCATCTCACATCAATAAATTATGTAAATGACCCACTTCAGATTGCATGATTTTTTTTCGTAGTTCCACGTTTGCACGAATTTTTTTAAAAGCGTTTTTGCCATGCACGATTTTTTTTTGGGAACTGCCCACCCCCCTCCCCGGAGTTCTGATGGTGCACCCCTAACCAGTCCTCACGAAAAATACAAATGACATCAGAATTTATAATCAGCATGACGTCAGGATACAACGGAGTGACCGAGTGACAAAAAGCCACCACGATATGTCATCCTCCGAATGACATAAAAACGATAGTAGAATCACTTGATGTTCCATATCGTTATGGCAAGAGTGCCATTTAGTTTAATGTTGTTTTAGTTGGTAAAATCTTTATTTTTAAAAGATGGACTGCAAGCTATTGAAAAGGGAAAAAGCTAGCCGCTCGAGAGGGCCGCAGTACAGCCTGAAGCTCCTCTGACTCTGTACTGCGGAGTCTGTACTGAAAGCTTCCAGAGCGCACAAGCGACATATTAGTTACCTTTCAAAAGAATCAAAGGCTACGGAAGCGTTTGGTTTGCTCTTTACTTTTTTGTGCTGGTGATTTGGGTTTTTGTTTCTTTGCCTAAAAACTTTCTGAATATGATTTAAATTACGATTGAATGGTCAGAGCTACACGGTACATTAAGATACTAAATAAATACCAAGAAAGATTTTTCAATTTAAGACCTTGTAGTTTCAGCAACTCTAAAAATTTTATTTTTCACGATCTAATTCTAGCAAAACAAAAAACATCTCACACAGAACTGCACTTTGCTCGATGCATTTGAACGTGCATATATATTTAAGCATTAGAGCACAACTTTCTATGACTTTATTGGCGAAATAGAGCACGCGTGATGTTCGGAGAGACACGAGAACGTTGTAAAATTACGAGCCGCAGGCGAGTGATTTTACAACGTTTGCAGTGCCTCTCCCAACATCACAAGTGCTCTATTTCGCTCTAAAGTCATAGAAGGTTGTGCTCTAATGCTTTTATGATATAGCAAAACAAACGGCAAAACAAGCAAGAGAAAACCATGACTTAATCAGTGTAATAAAGCATAGATTTGAACCAATCAGAGCACGCAATATATTGTAGCTATATTATAAGCCAATCCTTTTTAGCCGAATCCATTGTGAAGCCTCACTTTAACCTCCTGCGGGGAAACCAAATCGGTAACTAAAAATGTTGCTGAAGCCTGCTCAATAAAGCTATGCTTTCTTTGTCTTCCTCCACCGAGTAGGTCAAATACTCCTGCTCCATCAATGGCTAAAGCTAAGTCCTATAATTGTTCATATTAAGATTTTCAGTTATAAATAGTTTTTTTATATTTTTTTCCTTAGGTTATCTTTTTACTCCACAAAAAAAAATGTCCGGTTACTAAGTTTTTTTTTCCATTAATCAAATATATTCTAAACTTTCATACGAATTGGACAAGCATTGCGGATCCAGAGTTAGAGGAAAGTAAAAATCACTATATTTCAACCTTCATGATCGTAATGCGGTGTGGTCGGCAAATTTCCCGAAATACTGGCGCGGGAAATATATAATATTTTAATTTTGGTTTCAAGTTCACATTCAGCTTCAGAGGAAAATCATAAAGTTTTGTGTAGCTATAAACTGAAAAAAAAAGTTAACTAAAATTTTAAACTTAGGATAAAAACATGAAAAAAATGCGTCATGGAAATTAAAACAGAACGCTTTACTATGCCTGCGTTTATGGTCGTAAATTCAACATGGCGAATAGCATGCAGGCAATAATCCAAATGCACCTCCGGAACGCTCCCTCTCGCTTGCAGAAACCCCCTCATTAATTCTTGGGTTTTTTTCATGTTTCAGCGATAATATAATCTGTTTGTGCTTTTGGGGTATTTCTGAGATCTTAGTAGTTGGTTATTGGAACCCCCCCCCGTCCGCGGCATTCCTCTCAAGAATCCCTGCTACGCCCTGTTGAAGGTGTAAGTGCATTCCTCGATCGAATTCCACGATTTAAACTTTATGTGTGAACGTGTGGTGTGCTTATAAATTTAGTCGAGCCAAAACTGTCTCAGCAGTTGCTTTTACTCCAGACAGTTGCTCGCAACGGGGTACTGTCGTATTTAAATGGGCAAGGTCAAAACATGGACTCGATCTCTGGACCGGTTCCATGCATGGACCACTTGTAACGTTGTATGGAGCAGGTCCACGGACCACTTGAAACGTTGTATGGACCAGGTCCATGGACCACTTGTACTTGTACTTGTACTTGTACTAGGTACTAGTGATCGAGTAAAGTTCGACATATAGAGTAAACTCAATTCCATTGAGGTTTACTTTGAATTATTTCTTATTTGATCTTTTTATTATCATTGTTATTATTATTATATATATCCTTTCGTTTTTTAAGGTAAAATTAAAAGCAGGGGGTCCATTCAACTTTTCAAGTGGTCTATGGACCTGGTCAATATAAGTCGGTTCATGGACCTGGTTAAGAGAAGGGGTCCATGGACCCATTTAAATGAGTCTCTCTGTGATGCATTAGCTTCCTGGAAACCCTACTTGTCTTATGGAGAAAAATAACTTGTGTGAGCTGCGTCGATGTTTCTAAATAAACATTTTAGTGATAAATATGTAAATTATACAACGTATAAAACAGAGAGAAAGTAAACTGACAATTCGGGGGCTAATCCATTGCCGAAGGAGTGCAGTGTATAATTTACATATTTATCACTACTTGTCTTGTGTTGCCTATTGACCTGCGTTGCTAAAAAACCGTCTTTGACATACTTTGCCCTGATGTATTCATACCCCATGCAGAGTGTTAAAGGTTTTTCCACAAGTTTTTTAAAACTTTACTTGGATACCAACTGTCTCAGTTCCGGTTCCTGTCCGAGATGTTTATCCTTGCTATCGGGTTGACTCTTTATTCTCCCTCAGTTTTACCCAGAATCTCAAGGGCGTTTCTTTAATGCTTATCTAAAAGATATTCAAATGTGCTTTACAAATAATTACAGAGAAGACAGTTTGAGAGATGTAGATCATCCACTATAGACAGTGGCTTACAAATAATCTTATACATTTATAATGCTCTCAGTACTTAGAATCAGAAGAGATAGACCACACCACATCAAGATCACCTCCCTACCCTTTACCGATAGATGTGTTGGTTCTTTCAACTCCCACTTTAGACAGTTGAGAGCTAGAATGAACCTTCGTTCTTATCGTATCTTATCGGTCTATTTGCTGATGTCAGAGCAAAGGTAGTACCTTCATTTTGTTTTTTTAGGACCCCGAGTGTTGATCTGGCCGGGAATTGAACTCGAACGTCCCGCACGATAGACGGTCGAAAGGTGCAGTACAGCCAGCAGCAACTCTATTTTTAGGATCCAGCACAAGCGACATCATAAGGACGAAATCACACAGGCCTGTTTTGGGTATGGAGCACTTATAATAAGTTTCTGAGAACTTTTTATTTATTTCTCTGAGATAAATAGTAAAAAATATATGTTAAAATGAAAAATAATATCTACAAACGCGTTTGATCAGAGATCAGTGCACCGCCAAGAGGAGATCTTGGATAAAATATTAAAAGGGGCCCTATTAGCTGATTGCATCAAAGGAGTCACTGATGGAACACCAAAAGCTTATTTACCAAGAGACTAAAATGTATTATGTGAATGGAATTAAATGAGAATCTGAAATGTATATCTTTAGCTACGTTTGACACTCTCTTAATCCATAACCACCCCTGAGAAGATGATTCTTGGCAACTAAGAACATCTTCAGAAATGCAATACATACTTCGGCTCTGTGTATAAAAATATCAAATTTAACTTTTATTAACACCATCTTCTAAATTAGGGTCCGAAATGTAAAAAATTTCTCGGTCGCATTTTGTGACTGGTTGTCAAATTTTAGTCGTAATTTAATTAAAAATAGCTAATCGCAAAATTGCAAACACTGACTCCACGCTCTTGAAACATCCGCCTCCCTTGTCGGGCTACATTGCAACGACAAAAAGACCGAATACATCACGTCATCCTCGGAACCCTTATCAATAACATCTATTCGTGGAAAGAATATCAAGCGAGTCGATGACTTCAAATACTTAGGCTCTTTCATCATGGACTCTTATAAAGACTTCAAAATTAGAAAGGCACTTGCTTGGCAATCATGCAACGCTCTCGGTAAAATATGGCGCTCAAACCTTGACAACAACCTGAAAGTACGGCTTTTCAGAGCTGCAGTAGAGCCAATCCTTCTGTACGGGGCTGAGACATGGACCTTGACACTGAAACAACAACAGAGGCTCGATGGAACATACACGAATCTCCTGCGGCGTGTCCAGAATATTCACTGGTCATCTCATGCTACCTTGAGGGAGATCTACGGGGAACTACCACCTATCTCTGCGAGACTCCCCAAGAGGAGATTGCTGTTTGCTGGACACTGCTGCCGGGCTTAGGACTTGGACTTGCCGGATATGAGCTAATAATAACCAACGAGGCCTAGGCCTTGTTGGTTATATATATATCAGCTTATATCCGGCGCGTCCTCGAAGAATAACTGTTAAATATCATTATTAATATTATTTTATTTTAACCCATCAGAATATTATCTAATTTACAAAGTTGCAAAGGAATATAAATAGTTTACAGATTTCACTTTATACAGGAAAGATAAAGAACAAAGTAAAAAATGTCAATAATTTTACATAATTTATTATTCTGACGGTAAGGCAGCCTAAAATAGAAGCCGTCGGCTTATGACATTTAAGCTGCCTTATCTGTATTAAACTCTGTTTCATAGAATCAAAAATAAGGAATCAAGAAGAAAATGATGAAACAGCAAAAATATATAACTAAATTAATAAAGAAATACTGTACATAGATAAATAAATAAAGTAAATAAAAATATATGAAATTAATTAAGTTAAAAATTAATTAATTAAAAGTGTCAGATTATTTTAAAAGAAAAAATCATATCTAATGAGACTTTGGTGTATTAACTAGGTTTTAAGGGGCCAGCTAAATGTTTCTTTAAGTTTGCTTTGAATAAGTGTCATCATCTCCATTAGGTCCCCTGTTTTCTTTTTCTCCATTATGAAATGTGAAATGTTTTGTGGTTGTATAATATCAATTAATATATCAGAAAAAGATGACAAATACTGCAAAGTAATACTGTACTATTGTAATTTACTACTGTATTCCTTACAGTTACGAAAAGGGGGGTAGGGTACAAGTCCAGAAAAGTATACTCAGTACCCATTTTCTGAGAGTTAAAGCTGCTATAATTTCATTTGTATTTATTTCATACATTTTGCGTGCTTAACATCAGTTTGACTAGTACATTTTGCCAGACAGTGAGTCCACCAAAATTAATGATCTGGAAAAAAATCATTCTCGGCATAAACTGGAAGCCAAAACTCATAATACCTTTGACTTTTAGTTTTAT
>JAOTRI020088703.1:0-16108 GCA_028564885.2 Zoanthus sanctaehelenae
TCAAGTTGTAATGCGCATGCGAACATATCCACATGTAGTATGCGCAATATAAATCTACTATTATTATTATTATTATTGATTCGCTTAATACCATTGTTAGATCTTAAGAAACTAATTACTTGTATACCCAGGCCGTAACGACATGGATGTTGGCAGTACTGACTAATTATAAGTTATAGTGCAATTCTCTCAATGTTGTTACACGCATGAATCAATGATTAAAATCCATGACTACTTTTTGTAAACTTCACGTCCCTGTTATAGTTAAATAAATGGCGTATAAGTTACGATTAAATCCTTAAAACATCGTTATTCAAACAATGAATACACATGTGCACAATCATTTTTATATTATTTTCACTTCTATTTATTTTATACTGTTTACAGAAATATTGCAAAGCAAAGGAGCACAATATAGTTCTAATTTATACAAATATGCTAAAGAAATATTGTTGTTAATTTATGTATGCCACCATTTCTTTTGGGAGCATGGATCGCAAGATATTTTTCAAGATTTCCATTGAGTTACTGAATTATTGGAAGGTTTAATTAATATTATTATCTGTGTGATTCAGCATGTCCACATTTTGATTTGTTTTAACGAAGAACTACAGATTTGTAGAGTTGTTCGAATTTGTACAACTTTTCCATATTTGTTAGAAAGAAACGAATAGAAACGTTCTTTCTGCAGGATGACAATGCTTTACCACCGGAGTATATACTTCAACCAATCACAGTCAAGTTCAAATATTTCAACGACTACAGCGATGAGTCTCGTGATATACACAGGCAACAGAGAGAGGACTGGTGGAAAACATATGAGACACTTCAACGGCTTTTGAGAAAAGCCGCAAAGATTGCTGGGAAAACTGGGAAAATGACTTTTAATGAAGTTCATAAATTCTTTATGTCTGGTGAGTTGTGAATATTAATCGATTATTTTGATGATGATTATGATGATTGAAATAATAAAAGGAATGAACAATTTAATACTGACTTTGTTTGCACGTTTGCAAAATGTATTTCGAAACAATGGTAGAAAATCGTTAAAACCTTCTGTAACAAAAAATGGTATAAATAAGGTGAGGCCTTTATTACTCATAAATCCACAAATTAGCAAATGTTAACACGATTAACAAAGTCTTTATTCTAAATCTTAACTGAAAGGCAGCAGGACATAAACATCATATTCGCAAAAAGAATTTGGGCAACCAATAGTGGATGGTTCGCATGGCCCACTGCCTTTCCATTTCCTATTCTTGTGTATAGATATGCGGTTCATCGAGTTCGTCCGGATCCCCGGTCAAAAGGACTGGATCCAGATAAATACAGTAATGTTAATGGCACACAACACTACACTTGTTGCTAGCTCAATATTTATTTGGGAGCTGAGCAGTTTAATATCGAATCTCTTGGAAGACAACGTATGTTCGTAAATTGCCTTTGAGCATGAGGACTTCGCAACTTGTAGACCAAATCGTTGTTTATAATAATACAATGTTTTGAACAGCGCTTGCAGAGGCTATCATTTGCTATACTCAGAAACCTTGCCGATACAGTTGAATGTAGCTGTTATGCGAGCTCAGAAATTTTACCAGTGCGACTGTGGTGAAAAATATGAATGTGTCACCTATCGCAACTAAAGTAAAAGATATGAATTTGTTATCAAGTGTGACTGTAGTTTTGACGTAGAGAAAAACATGAATCCGTCACCCAATATGACTGTGGTGAATATAGTTAAAAAGCCGTGAGTCACGCTGGTGAGAAGTACATAGTGCAAAGCAAAAACAAATCAAATCAAATTTTGAAATTTCAATGTATCAGAGTTGCGAGGACCAATGAAAAACGACGATCTCATCGAGGTTAGTGTCACAAAAGATAAAGGTGATGGCTGGATTCACATGCTAGAATCTCATCTGGCATGCCTGATCCCTACACTACATCTATATATTTAGAGAATTTTATTAACTACTCTCAAAATAACTAATTTAGCTGCACTCTCGACCGCATTTTACTCACGATTCATGATTACTAGTTGTAATATATTACTATTAAGTTAAGTCCTTGTGGAATGTTTTGTGAGAGTGTTTTATGGACAATGTTTAGACAGATAACGTAATTTAAACAACTCTGAATTAGATGGGCGTGATTGAAGCAGTCGTACGACTTCTAAGCTAAGTTCTTTTTTTCCGTACACAATCTAAGGTCTCCAATTTGATCCTGGTTTGGTTGATGTTTAGATATTTATGTGATCTTATCTTCCGCCTCAGCTAACTCAGCTTTCATTCTTTCGGATTAGGTAAACGAGTTGCAGCGTCTGCTAGGAACTATTCTGTGATGGATTAGTGCCCCGTCCATGGATAATTAAAGACTCTTATCTTTTTAACACTACAGAAACTGAAGATAAGCTCCGGATACGTGGACAATGCTGTGATTAATGTTAGCAGCTGACACTTCTTGCTGCTATGATCACATATTCTTCGACCATTAGTTACCTTAGTTACACATCGTACGAATATAGTGCTATTTAGTATCACATAACTAGTGGACTATTGCAAATCCAGCATTTTGATTGGCTACGCTACTAGTGGTCTATTAGTAATAGTCATCGAGTAGCGAAATTCGCCAGTTTTGAAAACCGGTTATTGCTTTTTTTTTGTTGTTGTTGCCGGTTATCGCTTTTTCTGTCCAACTAGTTAAGTTAGATGATACTAAAACAATTAGACCTCTAGGCCTCATGGACTACGAGTTTGAATAGTCCATTCGGCCTACGGCCTCATGGGCTATTACTCATAGTCCATTCGTCCTCGAGGTCTAATTGTTAAATAGTGTCATAATGTACCATCTGTTGTTTTATAGTCACGGAGGAGGAAATTCATAATGGAATCCTGAACTCAACTGATGCTAGAGCCCAATCCCTCTGTTACATTCGCCACATTGAGGATATTGATGTGAACCTAGGTGATAGTAAGGCTGGTTTATACATTGATGTACAGCAGCCCGGGATACAAGATGAAGAAGCTCAGGAATTGCTTGATGTTCTAAAGAGAAAACGTTTACTACAGGTAAGTGGCTTCTCATTTTCTTCTGAGGATTCAAGCTGGCGTGATTGTTTACAATTGCAGTTGTAAGCATAAAACTTTAAAAAGCAAATTAACAAAAATAAATAACACTTGAGGTTTGTCAATTGAACAGTTTGTGAGTGGAGGAAAGTAGTTTTGGTTTGAATTCTAATTCTACTTGTGCGGAATATCCGTGAGCCGTCTCAATTAAGACCTATGATTAAATTTACTTATAAATCATTAGCATATGCGTGTGTTTTATATCGTGTCAGCACTATTTAGTTAATGCATCAGAAATTAGATAAGAACGAAGGCCGTTTATTCTTTCAATCTACTGTACAAACGAAATGTTGTACTACCATGTCATGTTTATGGTTGTGATTTTTTTAAAGTTGTCCAGCCACAATCGAAAAAACCGATCTGATATAAGTTAAAAAAAGTCTTGCAGCAGTAGTTTTAAACTACTTGATGACTGAGAACCTTCGATGTGAGGACGAGGTGGAGTAATTGATTTCAAGCGGTGTCCCCACTATTGTTAAACAAACTTGTTGCTGAGAGGACAAGGTTTCAAGCGAAAGTCGTCCTGTCAACAAGACTTTGCTGAAAAAAGCTTGCACGAATTGAAACCTCATACTTACAACGACAAGTCCTCGCCCTCAGATCTTATTTGAAATGGCATTACAACGTGATTATGAATAAGTGAATATAAAAGTTAGTTGGACAGGCAACCCAACGACCTGCTTACAAATTTATTTTACTTTGATATCATTGTCGACTGATTACTTTTTATCGTAGTGAAGGCTGTGCAATGGCTTTAAACTAGCTCATGTGAACACTTACATGATTGTTTCAATAGAAATTGGCAGACACTAATGTCACCCACTTCAACGTTCCTTGGAAACAAGGAATTAATTCAGCAGACAGAATGCATCGAGATTACTTGGAGACATTTTGCCAGAAGTTTGAGTCCGACGTCAAACGGTTGATAAGTAATAGCCTGGTAAAGAGCTGCGAGCAACGTGATTTAGTGGAAAGCCCCCTGTACAAAGAGGTTCTTCACCATTCTTGGTTCTGTAAAGATAAATGCAGCAATTTTCGGGGTCGAAAAGATATTTTAGACAAAATTAAGGTATAGTTTCCATCATTGTTTCCAAGTCTATGCTAAAAAATAATAAAAACTTATCATCATCGATGACAACAGAAAATATCGATATAATTTTGTTTTTCAGTATATATTTCAAATGGCTTTCAGTTACGTAATGCTGCGAAAATTAAAATTCAAACTTATTTAGAGTTTAAAAGTGTGTTAAGAAAGTATGATTCTACTTCTGTTTTTTTTTCACTTTTTCTAAATTTGTTATAGATGGGTTTTTTATATATAAAATGTAATATTTCTAATATTACCATGCGAATAAAGCAGTTTACTTATTTATTATTTATCTAAGCGAATATGTCTCTTAAAAATTAAGTTAAGAAGTTTAGATTTCAGTAATTCTCTGTGCAGTGCTATTCGCTTTGTAAGATGCAGATTTAACAGGGCTGATTGTTTAAAGTTAACAGGTTGAGTTCAATGGAAAGAAACGTTAGGACGACGTAACCGAATTTGAAATCAATGTCGTAAAGTAACTACTTGGCTAAATTGAAAAGACAATTTAGTAAATATGTAAATTATACACTGTATAAAAGAAAGAATATTTATTGACGTTTCGGACGTTAGTAAGTATTCTTTCGTCCTTTTTTTTTACTCCGACGAAGACTAACGTTCGAAACGTCAGTAAGTATGCTTTCTTTTATACGGTTTAGAATTTACATATTCATTACTAAATTGTTTCTTTAGAAACACCGACGCAGCTCAAACTAGTTTACCGCTAGTTAGTTTTCTCTTTTTTCTAAATTGAAGAGAAAAGAGAGACTGTAAGACCCAGCAGATTTTAAACAAGTCTTATTGCTGACTTTTTGAAATTATCTTTGTAGAATTTAAAATGATCAGGGTGAGTGATCTGGAAACAAACGCTACTTCAACATAACCGAGTTTGAAATGAGAGTTGTAAATGACTATTTGTTTAATATGGTGAGAAAAGAGTGTTTGTTCAATAAAGGGAAATGTAAAATATACGAGTTTGAAATAGCGAGATTCAAATGGTATAGCCTCATAAATATTACGCCCTGCATGGATCGCAGCTTCGCTGCCACTTTTCAATCCCGCACACACTTGAAGTGAGCCACTTGCTTCTATGACATCCGATTTTGTTAGCCTCGTCACACACTTCCCGATAATCCTGCGAAGAACTTCGCCAACAATGATAGGTCTAACAGCTCCCTCTCCCTTGTTAAGCGGAATTAACCGGTTAGATAGCAGTGCCTCGATACTGATTGGATCAACATACTCCCTACATAATTTTCTTGCCATTACAGCATTAATAATGATAATAATAATAACAATAATAATAATAATAATTCGACCTCCTATCCATAGAGGCACACATAATTATAATTATATGTTTTCTGCTCTTTAAAACGTCAGCTCAGTTCCTTTCATTAGGGCTTTTTACAAGACAGTAAGCAACTGAGACCTTTAGTTGTATTCGGTCCATCAGGCTCTGGAAAGACTTCTATCGTTGCCATGGTAGCAGCACATGTTAAAGAATGGCTCGGGGATGAGGCAATAAGTGTCTTCCGGTTCCTGGGCACCTCGCCTGAAAGCTCTGGGATTGTGGCAACTCTTGCTAGCGTGTGCAGACAGCTATGTGAAGTTTTTGGAATTGCCACACCTGACAGTGAAGTGTTGGAAGAATACACTCAGGTGGGTGGGAATTGGAACGGTGTTACTTCCTTGTATACTTTATCAGGTGGGTGGGGATAGAATACAGCGTTACTCTCTTGTGTGTATTGTCAGGTGGGTGTGGTTGAGATACAGTGTTACTCTCTTGTGTGTAGTGTCAGGTGGGTGTGTTTGGGATACAGTGTTACTCTCTTGTGTGTATTGTTAGGTATGTGGAGTTGAGATACAGCGTTACTCTCTTGTGTGTAGTGTCCGGTGGGTGTGTTTGGGATACAGTGTTACTCTTGTATGGATGGTCTGGTGGGATTACGCAATCGCACATGGTGTAAGTAATGGTATTACACTTGTGTAAAGTGTTCAAGCTTTTTATATAGTCGTGTCCAATGTAGATTTTTGATAGATACTGGTTGCCTAATGATTCTTTTGGTATCTGAAGAATAATGACTTATTTGTAATATTAAAAACATAATGCAATGTTTTTGATTATTAACTGGATATGGTGATTTTGGTTTTGGAATATTTCAGGTAGTAGTTAGAGTAGGATTTGAAAGTGAGAAAAGACAATCAAACAAAGTGATTCTGATAACTATATTCATCGATATGTTTACAGTTGTTGAGGTATTTTCACTCCCTCGTTACCAGTCTTCCTGTTTCATGTAACAGTCCCTTGGTGCTCATCCTTGACTCAGTCGACCAACTTTCTTCTTCAAACAACGCTTATCTGATGAACTGGCTTCCGAAGATAACACCGCAGTATATCAAGATTATCATCTCTGTTCTACCAGGATACCACAACATTTTACCCAATCTCCGCAGAAGCCTTCCTCATGCAGATTGCTATACAGAGGTACCAATCTTGTCAATCGAAACAGGAGAGGAGATCCTAAAGGGGTGGCTGTCAAGTCTCGACCGCACACTTTCCTTACAACAAAAAAATTATGTGATGAATGCATTTTCGCGATGTTCACAACCGTTATTTTTGAAACTTTTGTTTACAGGTATGTTGCTAATACATTACTAGGGAAAATAATGAGGGAGGGTATGCAGGGCCGTACGTAGCGGGGGGGCAGTGGGGTACTTGCATATTGTTTGACTAGAAACCCTGTCTGTATACGGGAGATCCCTGTGAAGGTTTGTTGAGTTTGCCCCCGCAGACAAAGTTAGGGAAGGTAAAGGGTAGGGTAGGAGAGGTGAAGGGAAGTGGGGAGTAAGAGAAGGGATCAGGTGCCCATTACTTTTAGTGTACAAGTACGTATCAATGAAAAATTCCCTCTTAGGGTAACAAATTTAACGATAAATTGTAAATACTTAACGTCAATGGCGAATGAGTGATTGCCCATTATTTCTAACAGGGGCTATTGGTTAATCGCGTGGATCCCGCGGGGTAGTAGTATTGTAGTAGAAGGAATGTCTATTAATAATTTATCTTGCGTAAAAGATCTTATGTTAAATATATTAATTCGGGCATAGACTTGCAAAATATAAGCCAAAACGAGAAGCAATCCCATTTTTGATGTTGTTTAATATTTCGGCTGTCATCCAACAGCTATCTTCAGATAATGTTAAGTAATGCAATGCATGTTATTATCGCTTGCAGAAAGGTTAGCCTAGTTAATTATAATAAGGCACCAGACTAACTTGCGGCAGGCTCTGGTTCGATTCCCAGCCAAAGCAACATTCAGGGTCTTAAAATAATCGAGAAAGTGTTTTTTTGCTTTAATATTTGCAAATGGTCAGACTTATGCGTCTTCAAGGTTAAGGCCCAGTCTTCCAATCCGCTATAGGGGTACTTAAAAGAGCCCGCACATGCATATCTATCGTAAAGAGTAGAGAGGCAATGCTGATGTTGTGTGGTTTGTCTTTTCTACTGAGTACATTTAAATATATATAAAGTATTGCGAGTTACAGACAATCTGAGTCAACTCTGTATTTGCTTGTAAAACGCAATTCCGTAATATTCACATCGTAAAATGCGCTACTTAAATCTGATATTACATTTTTTCTCTATCACTGATTTAAGGGTAAACATGATTAAATATAAACGTTCATAGTTCTTGGTTTCTTTTTTAACTTATTATTGTTCTGATGACTAAACAGGTCGTCATGAGGTGTCTTAATAAACTATTTGATGTTGAACATTGGCGTTAAAGCTACAGCCAAAGGGTGCGTGAGGGTCGATGAAAGAATAGTTGAAAATTTCTTTTCAAGTTTACTGAGAACTTGGATATATTTTTGAAAAATAAAGTTACAGCCGTTAGTTTTTTTAAAACAAATAATTTGAATTGACAACAGGATGAGAATATTTTTCTGACTCTAAACATTTATCATGCACCGTTTGGCCGTAGCATTACGGTGACCGCAAAAAAATAAACAGTCTCACTATATATTCTTCAGAGGCCTGCAGATGGTGTTCTTTTACCGATATTGAAGGTTTGTCTCTTGGCTCCAGTGTTCCTGAGGCAATCGCTCTGCTGTTTGAGCGTCTTGAAAAAAAACACGGAAAGACACTTGTTGCGCGCGCACTGGGATACATATCAGCAAGTCGCAATGGTTTAACAGAAAATGAATTGGAAGATATACTTTCACTTGACGATGATGTTATTGATGACGTGTACCAATATTGGGATCCTCCTGTTGAAGGGGTTGTTCGCTTACCAAACTTACTGTGGGCTCGCATACGCCATGACATTGAGGAATTTTTAGTTGAACGGCAAGCAGACGAGAAAACAGTTGTCAATTGGTACCACCGACAGTTTTGGGAGGCCGCTGAGGTATAATTTTTTTAAACAGGAAAATAGATTAAATTGTTGACATATTACATGAAAATTAACTTGTCAGTGATCCAATACAAATAGAGTTTAGAAACGCCGACATACAATTAAATGCAACTGCAGGACAGTGATTTTGTCCTCTTTGACTCTCACATACGCTCTAGGGATAGTGGTGTGTTATAGCGTTTGACTCACGGATATTCCATAGGAGTTGCAGCGAGTTATAGCTAGGACTATCTCATGTTTGACTCACGGATACTCCATAGGAGTTGCAGCGAGTTATAGCTAGGACTATCTCATGTTTGACTCACGGATACTCCATAGGAGTTGCAGATAGCTGGGACTATTTCATGTTTGATTTACGGATACTCCGTCAGAGTAGGAGCGAGTTAAAGCTAGGACAATCTCATGTTTGACTCACGGATACACCATAGGAATAGCAGCGAGTTGTAGCTATTACTATCTCATGTTTTACTCACGGATATTCCATAGGAGTAGCAGCGAGTTATAGCTAGGACCATCTCATGTTTGACTCACGGATATTCCATAGGAGTAGCAGCGAGTTATAGCTGGGTCTATCTCATGTTTGACTCACGGGTACTCCGTATTAGTAGCAGCGAGTTATAGCTGGGTCTATCTCATGTTTGACTCACGGGTACTCCGTATTAGTAGCAGCGAGATATAGCTGGGTCTATCTCATGTTTGACTCACGGGTACTCCGTATTAGTAGCAGCGAGATATGGCTAGGATCATCTCATGTTTAACTCATGGATACTCCATAGGAGTAGCAGCGAGATATAGTTAGGACCATCTCATGTTTAACTCACGGATATTCCATAGAAGTAGCAGCGAGTTATGGCTGGGTTCATCTCATGTTTGACTCACATAAAATGTTGTGTGACATTAGTTATTGTTTGCGCGGATGGTTTGTACATGAAGTATCTCAATCCGCAATGTTTTTTACTAGTAATTATACGGAACTTGTTTAAGCGATCTGTTGTTCGGGTATTTTTAAAGAAGTCTTTGCTATTATTGTTAAAAATCCGTTTGAAAAACTTGCAAACAACTTGTAAGGAGATGGTTTGTATAGTAGAACAGGTTTTGCCTTAGCGGAAAATTGCTGCCATTGTTAAATCTTATTGGCAGCTGTTTCGCAGTTTTCAAGTTTCATCAGCAGAGCATAGCTCATAAGCAGGCTCAGTTCTCCGAAACGAACATACGGTAATGATAAAGGCACAATGTTTAAGGGATCTTTATAACCCCATCCCAAAAGTTTTACCCTTTTTCATTGTAAATTTTGTTTATCTTTAGAAACGGTATTTGGCAAACAAACAAGAAAAGATTTCCCGTCATGCCTTGGTTGCAGAGTATTTCCAAGGAAGCTGGGGTGGAGACAAGAAGAAGCCAATTCATTTAACTAAACGCAAGAAAACTCTTCCAGATGCCGACAGACAAGTCCCCTCTCAACCTGTTCTTTATAGTAAAAGCGTGTTCAATCTGCGCAAGCTTAATGAGTTGCCTCATCACCTCGCACATAGCGGCAAGTTTGAAGTTCTTAATGAAAAGTTGTTGTTTAACTTCGAATGGTTGTTTAGCAAATTACAAGCAGAGTCTCTTAATAATTTACTAACTGATTATGAGATAGCACTGGAGACCAGAGCAGATGTTGCTACAAGGTAAATCTTGATTATTACAAGTATTGAATAGGTGTATCTTATCTTTTATTGCTTGATACTTTCTAGTAAGAAATGCCGCGACCTTTCAAATTCAAACTCGTTTAAACTACACGGCGCTCAAAGTCCGTTAGCGAATTTAACATGTTACCAGTTTGGCCTTCTATCGCAAGATTTCCATCCGCACGTACTTGACAGTTTTTTTTTATAGATATGGGTCTATTGAAGTGTCTTGGATCATAAAGTAGATTTACACACGTTTTATATGTAAAATTTTGAGCCTGGTAAAATATTTTATTGTCATGCAATTGAAAAAGTCTAGTCATTTTAAATTATTTTTATTTCCCAAGAACAGATAAGGGGTTACCCATTAAATGTTTGCAAAGCGAGTATTTGAGCAAAAGATTTCACAAGAAATTGTTTATGCATTATCTTTTCATGATCAAAATAATGTTGTTTATTTTTTGATATGCAATAACAATATTTTTGTATTATACTGTTGGTACACCATAATCTTAATCGTAATCCTCTCCGCGCCAGAAGGCGCATAAGGCCGTTTGGTACACCATAAACAGTATATATATTTAAAATATATGATGATAAACTAAAAACCTTTTGTAAGGTTTAAACAAACATTTTAGGCCTCAACAAGATAACTCACGAAAACTGCGCACAACTCTAACTGCAAATGAAAACCAAAATTAGCATTAGACATTGCTTTCAAGATTTCTTTCAAAAAATCAGTGTTAAAAAACCGGTTATAACTAATTTCATATTAAGAGATGAGGATTTACTAAAAATCCTGTTAGAACTGATTTTAATTGTTTGCCACGCACAAAACAACCTAAAGAAACAGGTTGCATAAAATTTTACTCAAGTGAGAAAGTCCTTCAGAGCATCCATGAGTCAAGCAGCATAAAATGCGTTAGCTGCAATCCGGTTTTCAAAGTTGGTGTTGCGACCGTTTCTATTCATTACTCGGATAAGCTGTAAACTTGTTAAATAATATTTTGTTTGCTTTGCTTTATAAAGATTGGTGCAGGATACTCTCATTTTATCAGCTAGTAATCTGAAACATGATGTACGTTCACTTGCTGGACAGCTGACCGGTAGATTGCTGGCCTTTGTCCCACATTACCCCAACATAGCCAGGTTACTAAGCCAGGCAAAATGGTGGAGCCTTACTCAAAAAGATCCAGTGTTTATCTGTCGCTCTCCCTGTCTTATATCTCCTGGGGGCCCACTGAAGACGAACCTCCGGGGACATACACAGCGCATTAACAATGTTGCCGTTACGAAAGATGACAACATAATCACTACTGCAGGTAAGATCGCTTCCATTACAATACCTAATACTTCAAAACTTTTGGAACCAGCCAAACACCTTTTAAATAAATATAAATAACTTTAGCATTTATATAGCACCCTTTCCATATGTATATGATCAAAGGCGCTTTACAATGATCAGTACAAGGTTTGACCATTGAGGGTCTACTACTCTTTTCGACAAGTGCGTGGGTTCTTTTAAGTCCCCCGAAAGAGTGATCGAGACCTACGGTTTAACGTCCTTATCCGAGAAGACGCGAAAGTCTAACCATTTGCAGATGTTAGAGCAAAGGCAGCACTGGTCCGGCGGGTAATTTTCAATTACAACACTACACTCAAATCTGAACAAATAAAAACTTTCATTCCGTTTTTGTTTCTCACGAGTATCATAATAAAAACTGCAATTTTTTTCATTTTAGCTATTCACATTTTATGATGAGCTAATGCTAGAACTACGTTTGTGTTGGATTGTTGCAAGCAATGCGACTAACCTCTTATTTAGAATGCAGTGATCACGAACATGCGATAACATAATCAGCGCGAGTTAATAAAAATTACTCTCAGATCGCTCAATCTAATCTTAATTTACTCTTTTACTCTAACAGTAACGACGCAAAAACATTTAATCAATGGTCGAAAATAGATGAAATAAGAAATATACGAAATAAGATGTTCTTGATTCTTTTTTAATAGTTTCTACTTTGTAAATCATCAAAACTCTTATCCATGCTAAATGTTTGCAGAGAATAGGGTATTTTTAAAAAGTGAATTTAATAAGGACGTTGTTGTAAAACACACTTTCTATTGCTCATTTTTTATCCACCAGGCAATGACGGTCTTCTCAACTTGTGGAACTTTGATAACTTTGACTTGCTATATTCTATTAAGATGTCGAACAAAACAGTTGGAATTACCAGCCTCGTTTTAATGAAGGACGATCACTGTGTAGCAGGTTCTGCCGATTCGGAGGTTGGGGTCTGGGATCTAGATACAGGTGAAACTATTTGTGCTTTTAATAACAAGGATGTCGTCAACTGTCTTACTGTCTCACGTGATAACAAGTGCCTTGTTACCGGTGGAGCAAATCATGTCATCAGAGTTTGGGACTTGTCCACTGCGGAACTGTTGTATGAATTGTTTGGACACAAGGGTGAGTAGCTGGTGATGGAGAACACTAGTATAGAGAAGGGCTGTTTGAGCACGTCACTATTACGTCAGTGACTTCCGGTTGGGTACGACGTTGTTTTAAGACAGGCGATATGCAAGCCCCGCCTACAAGCTTTGACAATACTCTTAGGTAACATAACTGTTCCAGACTCCTTTACGACTCACCGATATTAACAATATTTTGCTTTTTCAGTAAACGAGTTCTAATGTTTACAGTTTATTGAATCTAGTTTGCAATCTAAAAATTTATTGTACAAGAAGCTTCCAGTTTAAGAATTATTCATGATATTCCTTCCAATTAAAATTATACTTCCGTTTTCATCCTCTAGGTGCTGTACATGCGGTAGTTTTAGGGAACGATGACGTCATTGTCTCATGCTCGCAAGATAATACTGTAAAGTTGTGGAGCATGCGCAGTGGGGAATCATTGGCAACACTTGAGGGGCACTCAAAAGCTGTCCTTTGTTTGGAGCTATCATGTGATTTCCAAAGCGCAATATCGGGTTCGGAAGACAAAACATTGAAAGTTTGGGGTTTGCTGACTCGTGATTGTCTCACTCTTAAAGGTCACGCGGGTAAGACTGGTTTATGCTATCAAGATCGTAAAACATTAACATGAAAACGGTCATACAGTATTATAAGTAAAAGGTTAACCTAGTTGGTAAGGTTCCAGTCTCCTATAACTACAATAAGCAGCCAAAAGGCTGAATTGAACATGACTACATGTAAAAAAAATATAATACGATATATAGAGATAATTCATTAAAAAAGGTGACAAATTATAATTACGCCTAAAAAATGTAACGGAAATATAAAATTAATTTAAATTAATTATCTCTGTCATATTTCAATGAACCCGCAATTAAAAAACTATTCTTAAAAAAGATCTTACAAAGACGTTCTCTACTCTGAAATAAAGTTTCTAATCCTGAAAGGCGATAGGGTAAATTATAACTATAAATTATTCTCGGAGCTCTTTTCTGTGTCTTTTCCATGGAATTACTTAGGTATTCTGGTAGACTGTAGAGGGATACCTGACACGCATTCAGCTGGACAGATTCAGAACGGATGCTAGCCTTGTAGATCTTAACTAACTTGGTTGGATTAACGTTTGCTTTTTTCAATTGAGAAAGAAAGTAGGGCCTTTTAGCTGCTTTGCTTATGTCTTCAGACATACGGGAGTTCCACTTCAGGTCACCCTGTAAAACAACACCCAAACTTTTGACAAAATCAACAATCTATTTCTTGTTCATCAACTTTAACGTTCTCTCTTTCTGTTGGTGCACGGGAAATTGAAATCCTCAGTTCTTTACAATTTGTTGGGTGTATCAGAAATTCATTCGCAGCTGACCTTGTGGAGATCTTACTCACAGCGATCTGGGCGATACTAGGTAGGTTTTTATTCACAATCTCGTGAATGGTTGTGGTATCTACGTACTTCACTACACCACTGGCCGATGGTACTTGTAGATCGTCGATGATCACTATGAAAAGCCAAGGGCCAAGTTTGGTACCTCGAGGGACACCAGCTGGAATAGTTTGACAATCATGGGCTAGTTTCACTCGTTTGAACCTGCTATTTAAGAAATTGGCAAACCAGTTAATAATAAAAGGTTTGATTCCGTAGTTACATAACTTGGCCATGAGCAGAGTGTGATCGATGAGTTCGAAGGCCTTTTTAAAATCAAGCATAAACGCACGTACATCATTCCCCTGTCCGGCCGTCTGTCGCACGAGCCCAAACGTGTACCACGTTAACAAGGGCATGTATGGTTGATGAATTGGGGATGCAGCCAAAATGATCCGAGGCAACACGTTTACAAACTGCATGTTTAACATGATATTGCGAAGTATCGTAGAAAATGGCCACATTAGTTAAGATAAGATCTAAAGTACGCTTTCCTCTTGTTGGAAATTTAACTGTTTGAGTGAAGCGGAATGGGTTTCTCAATTGCTTTGTGTCTGCTCTATTAAAATCACCAGTTAACAGTAAGCCAGCATTAGGATCCTCAAGGTCTTTTAGACGAGTCGATTTGATGGAAAGTGTGGGGGTATATCATATGTTTTGTCCCCCGTCCACTTTTGGCAATAAAAATATATATATTTGATAATTTAAGGGAAATGCAGGGTAAGTCAATATTTCTGGGACTTCAAAGTCCACGTTACATAGGCCTATATCACAAATTTTAATTACACATGTTACTCTAAAATGAAAGATTGAGAAACGTGTAGCCCACAGTTATTCATAATCACAAGAAAATCAAACTTGTTATAATTGAAAGAATTAAGAGAAAAATATATATAAGCCCTTGGCCGAACGCATTCCAATTTCATTTGTTACAATTGGTGTTGTAAAGCAATTTCATCACAACTGTAACGTGTTGTTGTGAGGCCAAGTGTCAGCAGCAGTGTATACAATGGAGAACATAGGGAATCAGGTAGATCTCCCATTTTGTTGCATTGCACACCGTCAAATATAAAATTGAAGAATCATATGCCTTTTAACGTTTTTCAATACCAAACACCCTACTAGAATTTATATCAACTATAGAGTAACATAATTAATGAGCAAAACATTACATCATGGTAAAAATGGGTGTTAAAGCATTTGGCTATTAAGTTTGCCAAAACTGGAGTTGGCCCCTCCACTTTGAATTTGCTTCCTACACCTCTGTGAAATCATCAAAAACTTTAGAACAATGAGCGTCGAAAAAATTCACTGGTTCTAGTAAAAAAAACCCGTGTAGATCTCGAATTCGTTACTGCTTTCTTTTCCTGAGCATGAATACCGTAGATATGAAGCCAAAAAACTTTCAAATTTCGACTAGATTTAAACTTTTAGGTGACTTACCGTGGCAGGCCTGTGAGTTCAATACACGTAAAATCGTCTTGGGAATTGTAGCTGAAAAGCCGCCAGTAGAAGACAGATGCTAAAAGGAATATAGATATTTATATTTTATATACGCTTCAGCTTAGAGTAAAATAAGTACGCAAGCGTACATGTTTCTACTGCCTTGTTTTAGTGCATATGGCTTTTATGTGGGGGAAACTGCAACAAGAAATCCACGTTTTCCATTGATTTATTTTATCTTAAAATAAATCTGGTCCTTTAATTTTGCCAAGGAAATACAAAATCAGCCTTTAAGAGCAAACTAAACTGTTTAATAATGAGTTGTTCCTTCAGCTTAGAGAAGAAGTTTATAGAATAAAACTTGCCGGAAAACTACGCACTCTGCAGTGAACACCCTGTAAAAAACACGTACGGACTAGACCTTGTTGAAATCACACTCTAACGCACGTGAGTCCTTCGTGCGATTTCACTTGTGA
>JAOTRI020088714.1:0-16103 GCA_028564885.2 Zoanthus sanctaehelenae
ACCGGATTCACTTCTACTTTTATTTTTCGGCTCAGATTTTTCAGTTGACGTCTGACAGAGTTTGCTGATTTTTGATCTTTGAAAGGGAGCACAATTCTAACAGGATTATCCTTTGCCGTAGATTGTTGTTGACCGCTTTGATTCACATCTAATTTCGATTTAGTAAAACGGCGGATGGTAGCGTGTATTAGATTGTTTGGATAGCGCAATCGGTTAAATATTTCTTTAATTTTTTCACACTCCAGGAGAAAAAGTTCCCGTGTTGATGATAGTTTGTATGCTCGACTTATCATTGTGCTCAGCAATGCTCGTTTGTACCTTCCATCCACATGGCTTTGGAAATGAAGTAACAGGCCAGTGTCTGTAGGCTTTCTGTAGACTTTCGTATTTAGGTTGCATCCATTCTTAAAGATCACCATACCAAGAAATGGTAGTTTCTTGTTGTCTTCAAGCTCCATAGTGAAAACGATGGAAGGATGACTGTTGTTTAGTGTTGACAGGAAAATCCTGGCCGTTTCGACATCAGGCATTATAGTGAACGTGTCATCAACATAGCGCTTGTAAGATGCAGGCATCTGATTTTCTTTCTCAAGTTGGTTCTCCATGTTACACATAAAAGCATTTGCCATAAGGGGTCCCAGTGGCGACCCCATGGCAACACCATCAATCTGTTCATACAGATTTCCTTCCCACTGAAACAGCTGATTTTTGGTAGCAATTCTTAGCAGCTCTGCTAACTCCGTTTTCGTGATGTTGAGATTGTATTCTCTAGACGAAACTATCGATAACATCACAGAACGCGCTTTTGAAAACAACTGGTTTAACAGAGATGATGAGCTTCAGCTGAAAGAAAAATTAGAAATATGAGCAGTCCCGAATCTTTCCTGGCAAGAGTCAAATAAATTTTTAAATATTTATTTTTAATCAGTTTTTTTATTTCATAGAAGGCAATGTTCGACTTGTGACACAATTAGAGAGCTCTACCATTTTGCAAAGTATTAAAAAGTTCTCAGATAGTCCCTAAATATAATTGTCTACTTTTAAAACCAATTAATATTTAGCAAGTTGCATACATATCGGTTTATACATGTATGTATCTATTTTTTTCTGTTACTTGGGATAAATGTATTTTTTTCCAAATTTTACTATCCTCCCTGCACTTTTCTAATAGTCTATTTCTAAGAACTTTAGAAATGTAAATAATCACTTTAAAAAATCTCTAAACAACTAAATTCAAGAGACTGTTATTTTCCATCAATTTCTTTAATATGTTTGTCCCCAGTATCGTACATGCTAAATTTGTTCCAAAAAAAACAAACAGCAAAGGAATAGTCAAAGCCTTGTTGAAACTTCACTAAAAATGATCGTTGGAACATCAAAAAATTAAATTTGTTTACATGCGTGTGTCAAATTCTAATAGCTGTTATTGCAGTTACCAGCGGTCTTGACACACAAACGAGGCTAATGGGTCATTTCCCATTGTATTGACCCCTTAGCCTCGTTTGCATGCAGTTGTAAACAAAAGAAATTTTGTCTGCGGGCTCAACTGTAATAACAGCTATTAAATACACTTGGCTTCCTATCAGAGCCTACATTTCTAAACAGTTAAGTATTGCATTTAGTTGTTTTTGAAATAAAACAAATTAAAATAAAACAAATTAAAATAAAACAAAATATAATATGGAATTTTGTTGATCGGAAAAGCAAAAAAAAAAACATTTTCTGCCTTTCGGAGATGGATTGATATTTTTAAACGTTTCTATGAAAAAAAACCCAGAAATCTCAAAAAATATATATAAATTTATTGAATTGACCGAAAGCAATGATATCAAGGTTGCATTCTTTCTGATTGTCAATTTTTATTTGTTAAATTGTAATCAATTCCAGAGTAAGAAAAGAAACACTGACTATTTTTGATTACTAATAGTTCGGTAAAATCAAGCTATGTTTTCAAGTAATTTAACTGTATGCTAAAGTTAATTTATTAAAATGGTGTATATGACAAACACTTGACAATTATTTATGATGTACTACCGCTAAGAGTGTCACACGAAACAACGGAAGCTACAAGTCTGCTCTACATTCAACAGTTCGCTGCTTGATCTAAGAATTGTTACATCGTTGGTCTCCTATCGTTGTATTACTAACCGTGTTGCTGTAAAAGTCTAAAATAATCTCCGAGTTTATTACCAAAAGCAAGTGTACCATGCATTTACCAATAATAAACTGGAGCTATCTATGTTCGTAGGGCACTAAAAAGTAACTATTAATTCATTTGTTCCCAACACAGAATTCGCCGTATTGGTTTGATCAGCGGAAAACCGCAGACTGATAGACAACGCGGGCTTACACGTTTTCGACAACGGTGATAGGTTGATAGATAGATAGATTGATAGATTGGAAAGGCAAACCTAGAATCGGTCTATCACTGGTAGCCCGAGTAACTAGGCATGAAAAATGTGATTAACCCTTTGATTAATTGCAGATGAAAACAGAAGGAGCTTTTCGAGTTCTTGTTGATAGCTACGTCACTGATGACAGTGGAACAGGCGTTGTGCATTCAGCTCCTGCTTTTGGAGAAGTAAGTTTATATCCTGCATAGTCTCCGCATGCTTATGCACATTATGTAAGCTCTTGATATAGCGCGAAATTTACGAACTAGCTCCACCTTTTCGCCTTCACACTGTTGGCAAGTTTCATCCGTAATGGACCAAAGTTAAAGTGCATATGACATAATATTTATTTCTTTTTGTTCTTTAGTGCTTTGATATGTGTATAAGATCACTGTAGTATCAAAAAGTCTCAATAATACCCATAAACATGTTTCTTAGGCCGTAAAATTTTTAAATTTTGCTGAAAAAGTGTCCCGTTGACTAGTACTAATTGACTGCCCGTGAGTTTAAGTTATTTACCTCGCGCAACCACGAAATGGTTCGATAAGTCTAGTTTTTTACTCGCTTATCATTCCATTCTGGTGCCATTGGGCGCTCTAGCAACACATCTTCAACCTTTCTTCCTAACCTGCTCTGTGTCCATGTTAATAGTGTTTCTAGTAAACAACTTGACGTCAAGGCCGCGCAATGCTAGTGGACATCACTTTTCCTCAAAGCACGTATTTCAAACAACAAAACGAATAAAATAGAATCCGTATATTTGACATACTAAACTACAATGTCATATGCATTTTAAAAGGAAACTCCAGGTTGGCAGACATGATTTGCGCAGTTTTGTAAGATCCCTGCTTCCCAAGCTCAGTGTCTCAGTCCAATCCTAGATTTGTCAAGATTTGAGTATTTGTGTATGTGCAGTATGTGCAGTACTCGCAGACGGCTAAATCCTAACTGAACAACCAATATTTGGTAAAGTTAAGCTTCTGGGCCCAGTCGTTCAAAGGCTGGTTAAGTTTAACTCTGGGTTAAGCAAAAATTCAAACAAGAATTTCTTCTTTAAGAAGAGGTAAACGGTTATTTATGAAGACTGTTTGGATTTTTCTAGGAAAAGCCTTGTTAATAGCAAAATTACAGCTAAAATCTAAGGTTTAACTGATTTAACATTTAACTATGGGTTAATGCTATCCGGCTTTTGAACTACTGGGCCCTGGAATATGTAACACTCAACCCAGCTAAACGGAGAAAATAAATTTAATAGTAGTCGTAAAGGGAACAAGACTTTCGTGAAGGCTTGTGTTGTCAATGTCCGATAATTTGAAATTATTTTAATAGCTAATTTGTCTCCGTTTATCTTTTTTCTGTGTTTTAGAAATCTTTAAATTTCACAAAACTATATTTATCAGGTACGAAAATTTAATAGTTTAAAGACCCCATTTTTAGTATTATGCCACAGCTTCCCTAAACCTCCACGAAAACGACTTGAACACCTTTACAGTAGGGTAAACAAGACAACCATAAATTGATCAGGGTAATAAAAAAATTCATGAGTTTGGGTCTGCAGCTTTTGAAATAAGAGCAACTTGGATTATTTTTAAATTTCTAGCACTGCGAATGTGTGCTTTATGTTTATCCTTTAATTAACATCTTACAAACCTTACACTTTTTCACATTCACTTGAATCTGGCTCGTAGGACGATTATCGTGTTTGTATGGACAATGGAATCATTCGTAAAGGTGGAAAGCTACCTTGTCCTGTGGATGCAAGCGGCAAATTTACAGAGGAAGTGAAAGATTTTGCCAATCAGCACGTAAAGGTTGGTGGAGCTGTTAGTAATATGCGTCTTAAACACATATATGTAACTTTCCTTCCTGTCAAAGCTAACTCAACTTTCAGTCCTTCTGGGGTCCTTTAGATTAATGATTACCGGCATCCTCTGGGAACTAACCTGCGAGTGTAATCTGCTTAACACTGCAGAAACCGGAAAAATCGCCTGCTCCATGGGCTTTTTGGCTCGTAAAGGATTTATCTATTTTTACTAGTTTCGTTAGATTGCTCAGTTCACTCTGTATTGCTTCCAATACTCAAAGATGAAGGTCATATTTTTATATCTCCTTACTTTTTGTCTGTTCAAGAAATAATTCATGCTCAGCGTGCGTATATCGTGTTATCGATTCACGCGGGACGTTGGGAGAGCACGAAAGAAGTGTTTCAGCTGCACGAGGCGAATCCGAGTGCTTTTCTAGCCATGTTGGATGACACTTAACAAAGAATTTTGATTATTTCTTTTGTTTTGGACTCAAGCATGGCCGCTATGTCTATTGTCTTTTCTCTTTTAGGTATGATTGCACCCCAAGAATATGTTCTAATATAATATAGTAGAATTTAACACAAACTACATTGTCTTTGTTACGATCTTTTTCTTCACAGGAGGCAGATAAAGCCATTATGAAAATGTTGAAACAAAACGAGCGCCTAGTGCATCAAAGCACGACGAAACACAGTTATCCATTTTGTTGGAGGTTTGTAAACAATTTCAGACATTATCCACAATGCTTCTTTGTAACTACACACATTGCACCTGTTCTTCTGAACCTCGATCACTATCAATAGTTTGCTTTTTTCCATACTTTAAGTTAACCGCAATTCATTTGTTTATTTTTGTTCATCAACATTTAGCTATAATTATTATATGGCTGTCTCATTTCACGTACTTTGATTGGTCAGCTCGAGGTCCGTTACATATGGTACAGACCTCGCAGTCGGTTAGTAAGAGATAGTTATTAACTCTTTAACTCGCTATTTGGTTTAATACTATACGTAAGTGTTTTTTTTATTTCTTGTCATGTCATTTGCCGTGGAATTTTGATGTAACCCTAGATGTTTGTTTCATCTATATTTTTCATGTTTGTGTATTAAAACTACGACTTGGAACGCAAAGAAAATATCGAGTAAACCTCATTCTTCACTTTTAATCGTACTGGCCCAGGAACCCCTTGAAAAGGCTGGAATTTCTAAATTTAGACTAACTGTTTCTCGTTTTTAGCTTCAGGAGCGTTTGCTAATTAGCTATTGTGGTAGACAAGATTTTACGTGTCATTGATAGAATGTTCTGAACCCAATCATTTCAACGTCCAAAGGTTTTTTCTGTGGCAGGAGCCGTTATTTTGTTTATTAGAACAGCTCATTGCGACTTATTTCACTTACATCGTGATGTGCTGAAATGACAGTCAATCAAAATGTTAGTTCCAAGTACACTCCGTTTTCGAAAACAAAGATAACTTTTACACCTTTGAATTGTTTTTTTTCTTCCTTCTGTTACTCTGTGCAACTTCAATAAGTAAGCCAATACAATTTGACAATTTATTCATTTTTCTGTAGGTCTGATACGCCTCTTATTTATAAAGCTGTTCCAGGCTGGTTTATTCACGTGGAAAGCATTGTAGACAAACTGTTAGCCAACAATCAGAAGTGTTACTGGTAAGTAAAGTAGAGTCAACACTTGTTTTCTTCAAGTAGGTTATTACTGTCAGTGTTTTTTTTTTGCCAAACTTGAGGCTGTTGCAGATCAGTGACTTTGCAGATTCTTTTTTATTCGAAGGAGTTAATTAGCCAAATGCTTTCAGTTTGTTTTTATGAGCCTGTTACGTTTATACACAAGGAAGGGAAGGTGAGGTATGGTGTACCGACTTCCATGTTCCCCATTTTGCAAGAAGCTATGAATCTGTGCATGCAAACTAACAGAGTCTTATTATCAACTGTTATATCTTGTTTTCATTTGTTATCGATAGCAAAAGGATTGAATGCCCTTCCCACGTAAGCAGTAGAGTATTATTAAAGTGATTCCATCACAAAACTTGAAGTCGCTAATTTTGTTTACCATGTTGAAAATTTAAATATTCATTTCCAGTTTGTGATAAAATAATGCCACGACTACTTAGATGACCCCACACAAATCATTTTTAAATAATGCCACGACTACTCAGATGACCCCACACAAATCCTTTTTAAACAATGCCAGGACTGTTTAGATGACCCCACACAAGTCCTTTTTAAATAATGCCACGACTATACTCAGATGACCGCACACAAATCTTTATTAAATAATTGCCACGACTATACTCATATGATCCCACACAGATCCTTCTTAAATTTTCTTGGTTCCGGATGTTAAAGTATCTATTTTGGGTTTTCTGAAAAGATGGTGATAAGAATAACAAACAGGCAGAATTTCAGAGATTTAAAATAACTTGGAGAGATGCTAAGCCAGGGTTGCCACAGGTCAGGAAAAAGTCAGGGAAAAAATTATTTCCTCAAGGTCAGGGAAAAGTCGGAATTTGGATTTTGGTCAGTAAAAAATTATTCAAGGTAAAAAGTCAGGGAAAAGTCAGGGAATTTCTTTGAGGACTGTTTGGTGTTGCTTTTGCAGAACAACTTACATGTAAATGGTTACAGTTACAATTTTTTAAGTTGTATTTGTGTTGGCATGCACCATACCTGATTGCAGTGAAGCAGTTATCAGTGTTATTATGTAGCATCATTCAATAAAGGATGGCTGTGAGGGGTGGTTGGAGGCCATTGTAAATTATACTAGAATGCTTATATTTGTTATGGTTAGGGAAAAATGAAATTTGGTCAGGGAATAGTTAGGGAAAAGTCAGGGAAATCAGGGAATTTTGAAATGGAACCTTTGTGGCAACCCTGTAAGCGTCTGGAAAGATTCGAGTTCTGTGGCTAGCCATTTTTAATGGTGTAAATTAGCAAATGTCACGCGTCATTTTGTTTGCTTCAGTACAGAGAATGTGTGAGAAGCTAATTAAAAAACATACTTTTTCATGCAAAAAATAGTTTAAACCTGATAAAATGGTAAATTCTAAATAAAGATAAAGTTATTTTCTTGTAACAACTCGAGTTCGAATAATTCCGTGCTGTAAATCAGAGACAAGATATGAGCAAAACTTACAATTTTCTATCAAATCGCTTTTGTCTTTTGAATTACGTCACAGGAATAAAAAACTTGATACGTTGAATGTATAATGAGCCAGCCAGTCATCAGCTCAAAACCTGGAAATGTAGGCGGCTATATCTCAAAGGCATATTATTCTAAGTCTTTGAAACTTTCTGAGTTCAATACTTTTGAGTTGGTCTCTTTAGAAATGCAAAGACATTTTTTACTTCATAGGCACTTTAAGAAGCAAGCTATTTTTAGCTGGTGGTGAGCTATCGGGATGGTCGGGGAATCAGGATGTCAGGCGTAAACAGTAGAAAATTTGTAATCGATTTCTGATCGTCTCAAGTTCAGCAGATCCATTCTTGCATTTGTTAAATGGTCGTTAACAATACTCCTTTGTGGCGACCAATGAAAACGTTCATATTTCGGTGCTCGGCACATGACTTCCGCAAACCAGCACATATGGTTGATCACGTATACAGTATATTAAACAATGAACAACATTCAAGATGCAACAGCGTAGGATACTTTTGATTTAGAAGGATTGGTATGAAGCCATTATAGAGCATAATTGTGATAATATCTCATCCACAATATGCACCAACATTCTGAACCCTAAAGTTACATCTTTAGTCGTCATCTCCCTGATAATCTCAAAAAATTTCAAAATTTTAAAATTCTAATTTTGTGACGTCACGCTTTAGCACCGTATTAGTGAGAGTGGCCAAAGTTATTGCTTTTTCTTTCTTTTGACCAATGAAAACTGTTTTTTCTATGTAGAAGTAATATACAGAAAATATTACACTGGCATGAACGAATGAGAGTTCGTTTTTGCGTGGAAAAAAAGGTTCCCGCTGCAGATGAAAGGAAGGATTTATCGGAATTGTATGATAGCAGCGATGTTATATGGGAGTGAGACGTGGTGTTTGATGGAGAATGAAGAAGAACCGAGAGAGCAATGTGTGGTGCGAAAGTGGTGGAGAGAAGGAGGACAGAAGACCTAATGGAGATGTTGGGATTGAAGGAAACAGTGGTTCAGATGGTAAAGGCGAATGGAATGAGATGGTACGGGCATGTGTTAAGGAGGGATGATAGCCATGATAGGCATTGGAGTTTGAAGTAAAGGGAAAGAGGAAGCGAGGACAACCGAGGAAGATATGGAGATTACAGATAGAAAAGGAGAGTAGGAGTGTTGGTTTGAAGAAGGGGGATGCAATGAATCAAGCGAGATGGAGAGTAAGAGTAGGAGAGATTGCTGGCAGAGTGGGATAAACCGGCCACCCTCGTTTACGGGAATAAAACCGGATTTAAACTGGATTGATGACTGGATTAATGAGTGAGAGCGTGAGTAGAATCATTTTTGCACAAGAAGATAAACTTCATATTTTCAAGCCAACATATTACTTATTACATAGATTATGACGTTGAGAATGATCTCCAAAATTGTCTGTTTTTTGTGGAAGAACAAAAGAGGATTGACGTTAATTAATAAATTAATTAATTAATTTATTTATTTATTTATTTGTTTATTTATTTATTTATTTATTTATAACAAAATTTTATAGCGTGGAAAATATGTCACTCGCACGTCCCAGATGTACATTAGTTTCAATTGAAATATACAATTGATGTATTTTACAGTAAAACTCTCCCATTCATGCAATAAAGTTTCGTATGAAATCTACGAGTGGAATATTTTACGTAAAACACAATAAAACAGCATTACAATTGCAACAAACTCCAGTGGTAACACTCACTCACTTTATGTTAGTTAATTTCCTAGTCGTCAATACAAAAAATATTGAATGATGAATTTCATGTAAACATTTTTAAATTTTGTTAAAAACGTGTATTCTTTTGATTCTCTTTTTGTATGAAAGGGTACCAGAATTTGTCAAAGAAAAACGTTTCCATAACTGGCTTCAGAACGCTCACGACTGGAATGTATCTCGTAATCGGTATTGGGGGACTCCAATGCCACTGTGGGTCAGTGACGACTTTGAAGAGGTATTTATGAATGCGATTATTGTCTAAAAACGTCTTTATAAATGTCTAATCAAACAATTCAGGCATATCAATGCACATGGCATTGCTTAAGAAAAATAAGAAAACATGTGCATTATTAGACCAACTGCCTGAGTGGCTCAAATTCCTTAAAATTGATTTCTTAAGACTTCTCTTTCAGAATTATTTAAACTGCGTACAACAGCTGTTACATGTTCCTTTCTTAGAACTAAATTATTAATTAGGAATTTAGAAGTCACGAATTGTTTGATAATTAATATCGACTTTGTGTTTATCAGTGAAAAATAATAAAGTTGCGTGCTAATAATGACTTTTGTTTGAGGTGGCTGTAGAAGTACAGAATAGTTATATAAGGAATTTTGGTGCTTTTTTATCAGGTAGTATGCATTGGTTCAGTTGATGAACTAGAAAAACTTTCTGGTGTTAAAGTAACTGACTTGCACAGAGAGAGGTAAGCTACGTGTAACAATAACCCAGTTGTCCGAAGGCTGATTAAGGTTAACCCTGGGTTAAGCAAAAATTAAAAACAGGAGGAATTTTTTTTCTTTAAGAATAGGTAAACGGTTATTTATGAATACTGTTTGGATATTTCTAAGAAAAGTCTTGTTAATCTCCAAATTACAGCTAACATCTTTCCTTATACGATTGGGAACAAGATCATGGGTTAAATATATATTTGCCTCCTCACGTAATTGTAAAGAGCTTGAAAATACTTTAAATATGGAATTGCCCCACGTTAAACGATGGTGTGATTTTAAAAAAACGCTCTATCAATGATTAGAAAAGTAATTTTATGATAATTAAAGCTCCGCAAAAAAAGCTGCATTCACCTGTAAATATAACTCTGTGTAAACATGACGGTACAAGCTCTCCGCTGCTACAAAAAGACCACAAAATGTCTTAGTGTCATGATAGATGACAGACTGAACTGGAAATACCACATCTCATATATTTGTTCAAGAATATCGAGAAACACTAATATATTCTACAGACTGCGCCATTATCTTACACCTTTAAAACTTCTACAACTTTACTACAATTTGATTTATCTCTATGTTTTGTATGCTATTACTGCTTGGGGCAGTACATATAAATCCCACCTAAAAACTCTCCAAACAAAACAAAATCATATTGTGAGAGGATTGTGTTTTTCTCAACTTTGTATGGGGAAAACACTGAAAGTGCTTTACCTTTATTAAATCTTTTTGACCTAGCTACTAACAGTACACCATATCTACAAACAAGGAGCGTTAAAGTTTATGCTTAACTGGCACAAAGACCAGCTTCCATCTATTTTTGAAAAATACTTTCAATATACCAAAATGTTCACTCACACGATACAAGATATGCCTCTAAAAACAACTTGTACAAAAGTCGAGCCAGAACTAATATCGGCAAACATATTATATCCTTCATGGCATCTTCACTCTGGCAAAAATTAACCTTAGACCTAAAAAGTGAGACCGTTGGCTAGTTTCCCAAGAAACTTAAACTTCACCTTTTGCTGCTTCAAAATGACATAATACATTAAATTCATCTACACTTTCCTTTCTATCTGTCCTGTCAGTTGATCACAACATTATATATATATTTTTTCTCATTAATGATTATAATTCAGTTACATTGGCCAGTGTTTTATGTAATGTATTTGAAATATGTATGATATTTTGTACATAAAAATATACAATGTCCTCTGATATTTTGTAAGTAGCATAATGTATTTCTTACCTAACAGACATAAACATTGGAATTTTTGAATAATATTGTAATAGTATTAAGTATATTATTATCTTTTTTGTTTTGGGGCTATATATAACTTCTATCTAGTGTTTAACACGAAAACCTAACGGTTTTTTTAGACTATAGGCATTTCTCTACATACTCAATTTATTTAGTTAATTAAACACGTACATAGCACAATCATACAAATTAAATACAGCTAAATTAAACCAAAAATATCTACAAATTGAAATGCAAAATAAGGTTCAGTTCATTTTAACTCTGGGTTAGTGCTAATCGGCTTTTGAACAACTGGACCCAGCGTGCGTATACTATTAGTAGTAAATATGTGTTTCTGTTGTTATTTGACCTTATTGTTTTAATCTTCTATAATAACCACAAATACTTTCTTCACTGATGAAAGCTTTAAAATATGAACTGATTTAAATGACCTACAACGATCCACTCTTTCCAAATACCTCCTTAGATTTGCATCTGCAAAGTATGAAGCATTATACGTCCCTTCCTTTTAATTTATCGCAGCTATAGTGCCTCATAGAAGACCGGCCACTGTGCTATTGGCTTGAATGGTTGAATGTAATTCGGGCCTTAGTCGCGTTTTTGAAAATGGAAGGTTTATTAAACACTCCCTAAAGCTTCGTGATAGTCTTACCGACCAACCTCTCCTTAGTAGTGTTGAGGTCTGCCTGAACTATTAGATAGAATGCATGTACAGTCCCAGAACTAGTCACATTTTTAGAAAGCATGTAATTTAGTCACTTGGCTGAAAGCTGACTATCCTACTCTCTCATCACGCTATTGGAGTTTTTTTGTCCCAATTAGCACAGTACAATATAAGTTCTTTGAAATGTTAAGAGGGCACTAGTAAGCTGACAAAAATACCGTTATTACTTTGATTAGCATCTAAATTCTCCCCCCTCCCCTCTCCCTTCTAGCTAAGGCCGTGGTTGGGATGCTAATATCCTAACATAAGCCTGTAACTGTTTTACCGGCCTCGTAAGAATGGAAAGTTAAATCAAAGTCATCAGTAATTAAGGTCTCACAATTGATTAAAGCTCATCATACAGGGACTACACTCGAACTTTGGATCGTGAACCTTTTTTTTGGCTGAGAGACTGGATTGTTACCAAATATTTCCCGATCTACAATCTCTATGATGCATTATAGATATTAAAAATGAGTAATAGTCTTGTCGCTTTTTCAGCGTGGATGGTGTTACAATCCCTTCTCAGAAAGGGAAAGGGGTTCTGCGAAGAGTTTCTGAAGTCTTTGACTGTTGGTTTGAAAGTGGAAGGTAAGTAAAGGAATTCATAATGTTTCCAGGAATCTTGAATTTTAAAATAATCATACACTATGATATTCTCAATAACAGGTGAAATTTTTAAGTCAGAGTAGTTTTGAAAAAAATATTGTTTTCAAATCACCTTTTATGACAATTTTGCAAACAATTTATTTATCGATGGCATTGTGATGATACTTTGGGCAGAGCAAGTTTTAAATTTTGATTCAGGTTAGCCTAATTTGTTGTTCAAAATACTTTACTTCCCTTGAGGACTCGTAAGTAAATGTACTTCACTTTTCATAACGAAAATTTTTACTTTCCAAATGAAAGTTTCAGTAGTCAATATAAGCACACTCACCGTTACAATGTGTGTAAAAGTTTGTTACATAAAGTGCATTTATTTTAGTTGATAAAAAAAGGATTTTACGCAATGCCTGTGTTGTTTATTTAAAAAGCATGCGTTTTAAAATCACTTTCCTTTCCAAAGGCAAATATTTTTAGTTTTTTTGAGGAAATAAATACATTTTCGTTGAGATTGTTCACAGCTTGGCGGATATATGAACATTTCAAGTTGAATATTTCAGCAAAATTTTGTGAAGGAAATAAATGGGTTTTGCATGATAACGAGGCTAGTCGGGCATCAGATGCGCTTCCAGCCTCGTTATAATGCTAAAATCATACATTTTTCTTTAAAAATAACGCAAAGATTTTAGCTTGACATCTTCATGTCTCCGTCAAGCTGTGAACAAACTCATCGAAACTTTGCAATTTCACTATTATGGATGTGGCAAAATTGGTGATGCAATTCGTTTTTACCTCGTGGATGACGTCAGTCATCGATGAGGTTTAGGAGTGAGATAAATTCACTCGCTCACTCACTCGGCTGTAAACTTTTAATCGGGTAATTAATGTATGCATTAACTTATAAATTTGCAAGGAAAAAAACTTTTTCAAATACTTCAACCCGGTTTTGGAACCCGAGATCTTTTGCTCGTAAAGTTGACGCACTAACCACTAGCCAATGCTGAGATTTGCGAATAGACGGTGAAAATTTTTTAATATGTTTTATACGTCATGGAATTGTAACGCATGCGCACATTTGCATAATTGGAAAAAACGTGGGAAGTAAAAACAAATAATTATAAAAAAAAAATTGGAAAAAGAAATAAAAAGAAAATAGCAAAAAAAATCCTTTTCACGGGGATCGAACTTGGACTCTCGCAATATTCAAACACAAGACTTTACCATTACGCCACACTTGCATATAAAATTTATAGTTTTTGCAACATTACTATAAGATACGAAATTATATTAGCAGTCAAGTTTAACATTAGAAAAAAAAATTGTATTTAAAAAAGTTAAATAGATAAAAGGGAAAAATAACAAAAAAATACAAAAGAAAAACAGAAAAAAAAAGAAAAATATTTCCTTTCACGGAGTTTGAACTCGGGCTCTCACAAAATGCAAACTTAAGACTTTACCATTACTACAAGCCAATTAATTTTGTAATGGAATACTATTTCATACAAACAGGACGGTCATTATTTGATTTGAAAACGGGAGTATTAATGTCACGTTTACGTGACAAGGGTCAATGGTAAAAAACCCGTTAGTGTTTTATGTTTACTCTTTTCCATAAGAATTCACACTTGAAGACCTTCATTACGAAAAATATTTGCATTTGTAATTCCCAAATTTTAGCCGTACAATGATGGTAGGCTTACTAAAGACAATATTTTGTTGTTTTTGAAGCATGCCTTACGCTCAGGTGCACTACCCGTTTGAGAAAAAAGAGGTGTTCGAAAAATCCTTTCCTGCAGATTTTATCGCTGAGGGCATTGACCAGACCAGAGGATGGTAAGTTAGGAATTTAACTAAACAAGGTCAAACTTAGTTATCAGATACGAAGTTAATTGTTAAAATCTTAAATGGAGAACGTTTGATCTAATCAAGTTAGAAAAATACGAAAAGATTATAATGGTACTAAAATCATTTAATAGAAAAACATGGTGTTTGAGGGAGAATGAGATAACAATTTTGAGAAGAACCGAAAGAGCAATAGTGAGAGCAATGTGAGGTGCGAAACTGATGGAGAGAAGGAGGACCGAAGACCAAATGAAGATGTTGGGATTGAAGGAAACAGTGGTTCAGATGGCAAAAGGTGAATGGAGTGAGATTGTACGGGCATGTGTTAAGGAGGGATGATGGGCATGTTTTGAAGAAGGCATTGGAGTTTTAAGTGAAGGGAAAAAGGAAGCGAGGACGACCGAGGAAGACATGGAGATCGCAGGTGGAGAAGGAGAGTAGGGGTGTTGGTTTGAAGAGGGAGGATGCAGTGAATCGAGCGAGATGGAGAGTGGGAGTGGGAGAGATTGATGGTAGAGTGGGGTAAATCTGGTAAAACGTAAACCCTCGTTTATGGGGATAAAACCGAATCAAAACTGGATTGATGATGATGATGATAATGATGATGTTAAAAACAGTTTGTCTGGTCCAGCATGGAAATGAATGGAGTTCTCAAGTATAAGAAGGTGAACATCTACTGTATTCCCCCTTTATTTATTTATTTTATACTTTATTTTATGCCAGTTGTGAAGAAAGTTGTTGCATATTTTTCCTAGACGGAAGTTGGGAATTGAACCAAAATGCTACAAAATCTCTGACCTACCTTTTTCAATATGCATATCATTGTATGAATTGTTTGTATCTCACACATTCTTAACCTGAAGGAGGTTTTTAAAGACTCATTGAAAGGATACGGTGATTTGAAAGATGAGGCTTATCACTGTCAAAAAACAGGAGGGAGAGAATGCCTAGAACGAAGAGAATTGCTCCACGATGCTGCAACAGGAGAGGATAATCATATTTAACCAACAACTCATTAGTGAACAGAATGTAAAGTACCATCACAGATTAAACTTTCGAGTTAGTGAATATAATATAATATAATATATATCAATAGTGAAAAAATATTCTAATTAGATTAATTATTTCAATTGAGAATAAATGTCCTCTGACAGAACATGAGGTTACTGGAAAATTAGAATTTTAATAGAAATTAATGTGTAGCACAGTCACAGCTGTATCTTGTGTCTATGGCAATTCAGTTTTACAACAACAAAAAATTCAGAGCATGTGTATGACCTGCTAAATAGCAGAAAGTCTTTTTAATTGAAGATCATAAAAAAATTGTACTTTAAACTATATATAATACACTGTACATTCAAAATTCGAAAAATGAGAATTATACCTTATTACAGGAAATCAAAAAACATTTAATTAATGTGGTTTTTGAAAAATCGAGTTAATTAACTCACCTATCATATGATTTAATGTTTACCATAATTATACTGAAAGCCATTTACTTGTAGTGAAAATTATATTAAAAGTATGTCATTTGACTCTTCTTCAATGATGTCATGCAGTCACCTATAAATTCATCATCTAATTCATCACCTGGAGCTGAATCTTGACATGAGCTGCTGCTTTTTAAAAATGCGGTTTTCAGTTGGTTTTGTAGTCTTGATAATCTCTTAAACCAGTGTTCCAAGCAGAAAATTGAAAATTAAGAATGTAACAGTGTGTCAAAACTGTGTTAACTCTTTTGCGTACATACCGCCCTAAAAGATGCCTGGAACACAAGTTAACAATTTCAATCTTTGCTAAACAAAAGAAAGATGTTTCGACTTTGGTTTTAAAGCAAACTGTAGTAGTTTA